>JANAVB010027598.1:29744668-29779668 GCA_029216955.1 Iris pallida
GCCTGCCGCCCTCTGCTCTCTCCCGCGTGGCCGCATCCCTGGCCGTACCCTCCTCCAGTCCGGGCGTCCTTCGTCGTGCTCCCCCGCCGGAGTCTCCTTCCCTCCGCTCGCGCTGGACAGCCTCGGATGTGCGCTCCCTTGCGTGCGCATCGGCCTGGCGCCCCCGGGCAGCGCGCTGGCCTCCCGAGCTCGGTCCAGCCCTCGGGCACCGCGAAGGCCACGTGCCCCCATGTGCGCGCGCGGATCGAGCCTGCCTCGGGCCCCCCCTCCTTTTGCTGATTTCGAATTTTGATTTTTCAAGTTTTTTTTCTGTGTTGTTTTGTGTTTCGAATTTCAGTGGAGATTCGAAATGTTAGCCTCCGTGGCTCCAGCTGTTTCCTGTTTCGTTCAATATATTCTAGTTTTTCCAAATTATAGATATATATATATATATATATATATATAATAATAATATCTATATATATATATATATATATATATATATATATACCACACATATACATATATATACACACATATACATATATATATATATATATATATATATATATATATATATTAACCCATTGCTATGTTCATATGCGTTGAGAATGGGTCGAGGGATTTAATTCCAGATTTCTGATTCTTTAAACCATTTCAACCTTGCGAATCTTTCTATTTAAGAGTTTGTATATATATATAATATATATATAATTATATAATATATATATATATCTATCTATCTATAATATATAATATATAATATTTTATATTCATATGCGTTGAGAATGGGTCGGGATTTAATTCCAGATTTCTGATTCTTTAAACCATTTCAACCATTGCGAATCTTTCTATTTAAGAGTTTGTATATATTATTAATATATTATATATAATATAGATATATATATATTATATTATATAATATATATATACTATAATATATATATATATATATTATATATAATATATATATATATATATATATATATATATATTATATATATAATATATATATTATATATATATATATATATTTTATATATATATATTTTTTATATATATATAAAAAAAAAAATATATATATATAATATATCATATATATATATTATATATAATATATATATATATATATATATATATATGTAGCTTCTTACTTTATATATATGTATATAATAGTATAGTTATTTGGGTAATATATATAGATTTTTTTTTTTTTTTTTTTTTTTTTTTTTTTTGTTGGGTAATATATATATATATACATAGAATATATATATATATATATATATCAGATATATATATATTATAATTATATATATATATATATATATAATATATGTAGACATAGCTATATATATATAAAGTGCAAATATCTAATTGATGAAAATTATGAAATAAACCCAAGCGTTGGTTCTACATATCCAAAAACTCATATAAGTCCTGAAAACTCAGATTTTAGAAGCTAAGAAGCTGGAAATCAAAAATCACATTTAACTCGAAAATCGAAATCAAGAAACTTCCAATTCACACAACGACCCAAAATACAAAATACACCAAACGAACCCGCGAAACTCGGCATACACATTGGTCTCGACCAACGTGATGCATTCGTATACTCACAGGTTCGAAATCGTGTCCGTGTCGTGTCCACAGAATGCGTATCGGAATTTCCCGATACCGCATGGTACGCGTGCGTTCTCGCTCGTTTTAGCGCCGCACACGCAACGAAACTCCCCGTGCTTGTGCACATAGCTGGGGGGTCCTGGGATAGGTCTAGGACATGATGACATGGTGACACGCCGCCCGAAGTGACGCACACAGCCCCCGTACCCGTGCGGCCTGCTGCGCGGCGCGCGCCCGCACGCCCTCGTGCGAGTGGTTCCGGCCTCGCTGCTCCCTCGTCGGGCCACGCCGCGACTTGGGGTTCGTCCTACGGGTCGTCTAGGTCTAGGTCGACATGTTTCGGGTCCTGGAACGGGTCTTCGCTGCGTCGTGTGCGCGCACGAAGTCCGCCTCCGCGACAAAAACGACAGGCTGAATGCACAGTGGCTGAGCGGTGCATGCGCGATTTCTCCGCGCTCGCTCAACGAAAAGACGTAAAATTTCACAAGCATGAGGGCAGAGGTTGCCCCCATGTGCTCACAAATTTTCACTCAAAAATACGCTCTGTGCATCGAAAAATCACACGCGGACAGCAGGGCACGCACGGCCTCGTGCACGGGATTCGTGCACGTGCATCCGTTGCCCGAAACGCCGCTAAAACGATGCCAAAACCAAAACCGTCTTCACGAAAGTTTATCAAAATCATATTATCTAAACATCCATGAAGTTGGAAACGAAAAACAACAACTTTCTATCCTAAGCGACATTTCGTCGAACACGTGTCGTAAAGGACCGACACGTGTCCGATACCTCCATCAAACGGAGTCAAAATCCCACCAAATTTCGTGGATAAGACTAGGGCACCTATATGGATGCAAAAATGAAAGAAAAACTAGATTTTCAATGGTAGATTAGGGTTTGCCTATTGAGTGTCAAAACTCAATGAACGGGGCTCCTCGGTTGTCGCATCGGCCGATTTCCCTCCAGCAAAAACCTCCGTCTCCACTCTAGATGTGCTCCAGCAGTTCCTTCTCTCCTCGACGAGCGCAACGGGGTTCGTTTGGGAAGAAACGGACTCCGGATGAAGGAATTATGAGTTTTGGAAAGGTGGATCTTTTAGGGTTTCTTTGTGGAGGCTCAAAATTTCACAAATGATGAAAAAAGGAGGGGGGTACTGCTGTGTTGGGCGGCCAAGGGGGGTCTCTAGGGGTTAGGGTTTCACTTGGGCCAACTCCTTCTCAATTAGAAATGGGCCCAAGTCAAAAAGCTTAAAGGCCTACATACAAAAAGGCTAAATAAATAAATAAAAGCCTTAAAAAATAATCTAATGCATAAAAATAATTTCTAAAATGAAATAACGATTCTAATGCATGTTTAGGCCCCTATACATGTCCACTAAGGTTAAACCAGTTGCTAGCACAATCAAGAGTCAACATATTCAGAGAATCACATAAAGGCCAAAATGGCTAAAATGACTGAAATACCCTTCTAAACTACTCCAAAAATAGAGATTAAATCTAAACAAAATTTTAAAAACAAAAATGTGAATTTAATTACATTATTAGGCTTCTAGTGAAGGTTGACTAAGGTCAAACTACCAAGTCACCAGTCTACAATCAATCAAATCACACTGCAATCAATCTAATTAATAAATAAATAAAAATTCAAATAAAAAACATAAAAATTGAAATAAATAACAATTACTAAAATATCCTTAAAATTGAAAAGTGAGTGTGACAAATCTACCCTCCTTAAAATAATTTCGTCCTCGAAATTAAGATGATCCTACCCTTCTAGGTTAAAATCCCCAACAATCATGGTCTTAGGAAAACTTATCTAAATCATGCAGTTGGAAAGATATCATACATGATTATGACAGGTAATCAGTCTGGGGTCTCATCTAGCCACTATAGTCATACTAGATCAAAAGTAGTCATAAGGTATCAAGCATACAAACATTATGGTAGGGTACAGTAATCATAAAAATAAGATAAGGTATAGGTCAAGAACTCACCTCTACTAGGTTAGGTAGCTGGAACTCTCTCCCGGAGGTAGGCCTCGACTATGGGCAAGTGTAGTAGGACAGTCTCATATCTTGTGTGCAACTGATCCACAAAATAGGCATAATCCTAGTCTCTTCCTACAGTCCTTCCATACGTGCCCAAGCTTCTTACAGAAAGTACAGGTAGGCACCCACTCAACTGGCCTTTGCTGGACAGGAATCTGAACTAGATAGGCTGGTCTAGGCTGGAAGCCTGGGTACCCCTGAGGCTCTGGGTATAAACTGCTCCTCGCTCTCTTGGGACTAGGCTCCTCCCTCGAATGCATGTAATCCCATAACAGTTGAAAACTGAGACTCTGCTCTCTCATAAGCTCAGCCTGAAGTCTTTGTACCTTCCGCATATCCTGAAGGAGTCTGTAAATATGAGCCCCACCAGGGATGGCATGGGTACCACTCCAGGAGGCAAAGGGAGGCCCTCAGTCTCCGGCTGAACTGCAGCCCTCTCTTGAAGGACAGGAGATGGAGGAAAATTCTCCGATGCGGCTACTAACACCTCCTGAGCAATAGAAAGGGGAAATACAATCTCAGTCTCATCCGGAATTGCAGCTGTGTACTGGGGACAGACTCTGGTCATGGGTGCCACTATGGAAAAGATAAGGAAAAATAATAAATCATCGGGCTATAAGGCAGTCTATCATCCTATACAAATACTGGTGATAAAATAAAAAAACAACTAAATTAACTATAAAGCGTTACTATTCTAAAGATGATCAAAATCGAAAGTTTAAAGCACGACTGTCAATAACACTGAAATCCAAGCACACTATATATATATATATATATATATATATATATATATATATATATATATATATATATATATCTATAAGAAATTTTAGTCTCGATATGATCTAAGTTGATCCAATCCAGGATGAATCGAGGTTTGGGCAAGATGGAGAACGAGGTCATTGAAGTCTAGGCACGAGTATCCAAGACTTGAAATCCATGTCACAATTGAATTAATTCAATTGAATAAGGTTCCAAACATTGGATGATAAAGGAATGACCAAGTCGACTGGTCGCGATCAAGGGTTTAGAATTCAACACTATTGAAATCCTAAAGAATACTGCGAGGATATAGAAATAAGCCACTATCCTCCTTTTGATAAAGAAGCTAAACGTGATACCCTGGGTTGACCTATTAAGTACAGTGCCTTGTCTTTCTAAAATATGTGAAAGACAAAAGCAAAAAGAGTTCAAAGATGATGCTATTAAGTACAATACGTGGTTCATAGACGACGAAAATAATTCGAGAAGAATTGCCAAACTGTCGTGGATGAGACTCTAGGGGAAGTTTAACTATGCCTCTATCCACGTAAAGTAATTTATGAAAGCGAACCAAGGTGCACTAGGTTGATCAGACCATCATACACCGGTTCTGATTAGAAATATGTTAGTGGGTCGACCCAATAAAATATGTCATGATCAAGCTCGAAAAAGAGATAAGCTTGCAAAACTAAGGCTAAATTAGCAACATAAGTGTAACGCCCCAGAACCAGAATACTGGAGAGCGGGGGCATACACAGCCAGCTACGTATATCGAAATGGAAAACACCTCGGTATACGGTCACGGCTGTCTAGAAATATGAGGGTTAACTACAAGCCATCAGTCTCCTGTGGTCATTAGCAAGCCTATTGTCTCAATCTCAAGCAAGTGTTAAGATTACAAGATGTCTGAGCATCAAATATATAAATACAAGGCGTCCCAAATATTACATATTGGATGATCAAGCAGCTAGTCTTACAAAATGTCAGGACTAGCAAAGAGTACATCATACATGATCAACCCTAGGATCTGTTCATCATGTTTACAGCATCAAGAAAATGTACATACGAGCTAACAGGTGCTCGCCGGCAAACGCCTCAAAAGAATATTTAATTTACATATGAGTGAGCGGTACAAAAATAGAAACCCACTCTTGGCCCCGGTTTCTTCTAGTTGACACCATCGGGCTGGAACTGCGGTAGATCCTCGGTAGCTGCTCCGAAATCTGGCCATACAAAACCAGCTGGGTCAGACCCCAGAAAGAGCAAGTGCCACAAAGGAGGCCATGCACAAGAACTAAAACCAGCATATCAAGTCGGAATGAAAATAAAGGTACAAGAAAGAAATACATGCAATAGGGCGATAACTGGTCATAACATGAGAATATTCCGGTCTCCCAGGTTACAACCCTTAAACCAAACAAGGACCGGGGTTGTAACCCTTCGCCTGAATAACGCATGCGCTAGACCATTTATCTAAAATTAAAATAAAGACAAGCATGCTCGGGATGAGAGCCAGGTACAGGGACTAGATCAGGCCTAGGCAAGACTAGACAAGCAAGACAAGGCTAGACAAGACCAGGCGCCAACCATTTCACAACGACCAAGCAAGTCCTACGGCTTGATAAATTAACTAACTAGGGTTGTCACAACCTAGTTACTAGCAAGATGCAATAAGATGTTCCTATCAGCCACAGGCCCTGCAGACTATCCAGGCTACCCAGAACGCAAGCAAGGAGCTGGGTTCAGGTGGGTACATTGTCCGAGAGACAAGTGTACCCTCAAGTACCATCAAGGGGTGCAACACCTAACAGTGTGCTGGAATTGTGCCCTACTCGTCGGCAAGCATCAATTCCCAAGGCCGCCCAGGTAACGGGATTGCCTGTAGCCGGGAAATCTCCATGTTCTAGTTTTGTGAACTAATCATTTACCTAGTCCGAATTCATGTGAACCTCTGGCCGTGGTACCCAGAGGTTCACGTCCTAGACATGATGCAAGACTGGACCAGTAGATTAATCAAGCACAAGATGCACACCCACGGTGTCAAGTCACGCAGCAAGTCAAGTAAGCCTGCCTCAGCAGCTCAAGTTGTCAAGTTATTATATTATCATGTCATGTTACAAGGAAGTGCGCCGCCGCGGGCCACTAGCAAGTTGTCAAGTTAACAGGTTCCAGTTATATAGTTCTAGTCACAATTTATGAAAAGTCAACTCAAATCATGTCAAGATCAAGAAAATGGCAAAACTCCAAGTTGTGTCAAAAGTGCCAAGTCGAGCCAAGTCGTGACGTGGGCAACAAAATCCTTGAAGCTCCAATTCATTAAAATAAAACCCAGAAATAAGCAGATACTGGGGGCACAAGGGATGCAGGTGCACCAGGGCAGGCCAGGGTGGCAACACACTAGAGTGTGCCAAAAAAAAAAAGGGGGAGGGGGGGGTTGACAACACTCTAGAGTGTGCCTAGGTTGAGGGCACTAGAGTGCGCCTAGTAGGCAGCACCCTAAAGTGCGCCTACCATGCTCACTGAAGTGCGCCTAGAATAAGGCCGGCCCAAGTGCGCCTAGGTCATGGGGAATGAACCGCGCCTAGTTCATAGAATGAACTGCGCCTACCACTGATGGGACAGTTTGGCGCCCAGTCTGATGGGACAGATGGCGCCTAGTCGAGGATGGCCGGCCAACTGCGCCTAATCAAAGGAGAAGTAGGCGCCATTGGCCAACCGCGCCTAGTTCACAGAATAGGCGCCATCGACCAAGTCAAGGAGAACAGGCGCTATGAAGCGTTCTGTTTGGAAGAGGCGCGCAGCGCTAAGGAGCGTGCGGCCAAGAGGCGCACTTGCAAGGGCAAGCGGCCAAAGTAGGCGCCATCGGACCTACGCAGGGGAAATAGGCGCCATCGGCTACCACAGAGTCATCTTCTTCCCAAGGAAGAACACCATGGCCGAAAACTTAGCAACATCACAACTCGGCCATCCGAGCTCCAAATCCAAACTTCCAAGGGTCCATCTTGGGTGAAATTTGATTCTCTACCACATGAGCACATCAAATCCCACCCAAGATCGGCCAAAACACATCAAAACATGTAAAATCCGAAAATGTAAAGTACAAGATTCAAGCCCCACAAAACCCCAAATTCGAAAATACAAAGAACTAAAGTTACTCCCAATGAGCTAAGCTAAGTGATGAACTCATGAAAGTGGATTCTCATGTTTGGCAAGATGCAACTTGCCTCTCTTCCACTAGGGTTTGGAGGATGGAGGAAGAAGGGGGTTTCTTGGTGGGGGAAATAAATGAAAGTAAATGTGAGGAGAGAGAGAGGGGAATGGTATTAAATGGTGGTGGTGGGGTGAGCTTGAGGGGTAGTATAGGTTAGGGTGGTCCAACAATAAACCAAAATAGAACCAAACCATGCTAAACCAAGTCAAACCAAGCCAAGTCTCCTCAAAAATAAAACCGAGCAAAATACGAGAAGCCAGGAATACTGCAAGTACAGAAAATTAAAATACCTGATAAAAATCAAAATACGCACAAAATACGAAATACGAGAAATGGGGGTGACAACTCTACCCACCTTAAAAGAATTCCATCCTCGAAATTTAATCAAGGAGCTAGAGATTGCCACGACAGGCTAGACTAATCACAGGCAAGTTACGCTAAGCAGGCAGCCATACAATCATGCATTCAATCAAGGATGGAACGGGTGTAAGGCACAAGGAAGACATTATACCTTACGAGTCAAACAAATAGGGATAACGCGATCGGATGTCGTCCTCACGCTCCCACGTTGACTCTCCCAGAGAGTGATGACCCCAAGCAACACGGACTAGATTAATAGTCTTGTTCTTGAGGATCTTCTCTCTCCGGTCCAATATAGACACGGGCTTTTCCTCATACGAAAGGTCGGTACCAACGACCAAATTCGAATGATCCAGGATATGGTTCGTGTCCGGGATGTACTGTCGTAATTGAGATACATGGAAGACATCATGCACCTCGCTTAGCGACGGTGGAAGAGCGAGACGATAGGACACATCTCCTACTCGCTCCAGGATACTAAACGGCCCTATATACCTAGGACTAAGCTTTCCCCGTGTGCCAAAGCGAATGACGCCACGGTTGGGCGAGATCCTAAGGAACACATGGTCGTTTACAGAAAACTCTACGGGACGCCGATGCAAGTCTGCCCAACGGCGCTGGCGATCTTGAGCAACTCGGATGTGATCTCTGACTCTCCTGACTACCTCGACAGTCTGAGAAATCATCTCCGGACCGAGCATCTGCCTTTCTCCGACATCGTCCCATGCTAGCGGGGACCTACACTTCCTGCCATACAAGGCCTCGAAGGGTGCCATCCGGATACTGGCCTGGTAGCTGTTGTTGTACGAGAACTCCACCAAGTGCAGGTGATCCTCCCACGAACCACCGAAGTCTAGCATACAAGCTCTTAGCATATCTTCCAAAGTCTGAATCGTGCGCTCCGACTGACCATCTGTCTGCGGATGATATGCTGAAGTGAACTTGAGACGAGTCCCCAAACTCTGATGAAGACTACGCCAAAAGTGAGAAGTGAATCTTGAATCTCTGTCTGACACTATGCTGACTGGCACTCCATGAAGCCTGACAATCTGCCTGAGGTACCTGTCTGCCAGTTGCGCCGTTGACTGCCCGACTCTGAAAGGGAGAAAGTGCGCAACCTTGGTGAGCCTGTCCACGATAACCCAAATAGCATCCTTGTCTGCTGGAGATCTCGGCAATCCTGTGACGAAATCCATGGTAATATGCTCCCATTTCCATTCTGGGATAGGCAAAGGTTGAAGTAGTCCGGCTGGCCTCTGATGTTCAGCTTTAACCTGTTGGCAAACCAAACACCGCGAGACAAATCGGGCTATCTCTCGCTTCATGCCATTCCACCAAAAGTGCTGACGGATATCTCTGTACATCTTCGTGCCACCTGGGTGAATGGAATACTGCGAACTGTGAGCTTCTGCCATGACTTCCTGTCTGATATCTCCACTGGGCACACAAAGATGCGAGCCATATCTAAGTGTACCATCCTCATGAATGTTCAACTCTGGTCTGCGTCCTGCCTCACATTCTGCTCTGAGCCGCTGAATCTTCTGGTCTGCCGACTGCGCTGCCTTGATCCTCTCAACTATGCTGGACTGAACTTGAATACTAGCCATCAAAGCCACGCTGGAAGGAAGAATTACTTCAATACCCATCTTCTGAAGATCTGACAATAATTCTGGTTGCGCTGTCAGGAGATAGACTCCTGCTCGTCTGCTCAAGGCGTCTGCTACAACATTAGCCTTCCCTGGATGATACCGCAAGTTGACATCATAATCCACCAATAATTCTAGCCATCTTCTCTGCCGCATATTCAAGTCCTTCTGGGTAAATACATACTTCAGGCTCTTATGATCCGTGAAAATCTCAACTCTATCACCATACAAGTAGTGCCTCCAAAGCTTCAATGCAAAGATAACTGCTGCTAGCTCCAAATCATGGGTTGGGTAATTCTTCTCATGATCGCGAAGTTGCCGCGAAGCATAAGCAATTACCTTCCCATGCTGCATCAGAACACATCCTAATCCCTTCCCTGAAGCATCACAATACACTGTGAATCCACCGGTCCCATCCGGAAGAGTGAGAATGGGAGCCGTCATCAAACCTTGCTTCAATTTCTCAAAGGATTCCTGACACTCTGCTGTCCAAACAAATGGCACATCCTTCCTGGTCAACTGGGTCATCGGCGCTGAAATTCTAGCAAAATCTGAAATAAATCGCCGGTAATAGCCGGCCAATCCAAGAAAGCTGCGAACCTCTGCTACTGATCTAGGAACTGGCCACGACTCAATGGCCACAATCTTCTGGGGATCCACTTCCACTCCTCCGCGGGTAATGATATGACCCAAGTACGAAATGCGATCGAGCCAGAACTCGCATTTGCTGAACTTGGCGTACAACTGATGTTCTCTAAGTGTCTGAAGGACAACTCTGAGATGCTGATCGTGCTCTGCTTCACTCTTGCTGTAGACCAGGATGTCACCAATGAATACGATCACAAACTGGTCCAAGTAAGGCATGAAGATACGGTTCATGAGATCCATGAACACTGCCAGCGCATTGGTTGCTCCAAAGGGCATAACTAGGAACTCCCAATGCCCGTACCTTGATCTGAATGCCGTCTTCGGGATGTCTTGCTCTCTGACCCTGATCTGATGGTAGCCTGACCTCAAGTCTATCTTCGAGAATACTGAAGCCCCTTTAAGCTGGTCGAACAAGTCATCAATCCTCGGGAGAGGGTATCTGTTCTTGATCGTCACTGAGTTCAAGGTACGGTAATCAACACATAGCCTGGACGTACCATCTTTCTTCTTCACAAGAAGCATAGGGGCTCCCCAAGGCGATCCACTAGCACGGATGAATCCTTTGGTTCTCAAGTCTTCAATCATCTTATACAAAATCTCTAGTTCTGAAGGCGCCATCCTGTAGACTCGCTCTGACACTGGTGCGGTTCCGGGAATCAAGTCTATGGTGAACTCGATCTCCCTCTCTGGCGACATACCTGGAAGCTCCTCTGGGAAGACATCTGGAAACTCGTCCACAATCCTGGGCAACTGCACTGCTGCTACTGCCATCCGCAATACCGGGGAAGAAGGCTCTACTGCGCCTCTGGAAAATGAAAACTCTGGCTCTCCGGGGATACTAAAGATAACTCTGCCAATGTGGCAGTCTATTCTGGCATAATGATCTCTCAACCAGTCCATACCTAGGACTACATCATAATCTGCCAGGGGAAACTCTACCAATCTAGCGGGGAACTCCCTACCGCTAACCACGATCCGACACGAGGAAAACACTCGATCTACTCCCACAAGACCATTACCAGTAAGCACATTAAGCCTCACTGATAATGACTCGGGCTCCAATCCTGCCACAACCTCACCTGGCGCTACCTCTTCTGCTGCGGTCATTGCCATCACTTGACCTCTGGGTGCCTGTCCTCTCTGCTGATTACCTCTCTGCCTGGCCTGAATCTGAGCCTGGGCCTGAGCATACTGCTGGGGACTCTGCTGCTGAAAAGCTTGATTCTGAGGCAACATCGGCCTCGGGTGCTGCTGCTGTACTGGTGCTGGTCCCCTAACTGAAGGACTAGTAAGGTTGGACGAGGATGAACTCCCTCGATTTGGGCACGACCCTATCCTATGGTCCGCCGCCCCACAAGCTAGGCACAATCCCTGTGCCCTCCGACACTCTGCCACCACATGGCCCGGCTTCCCACAGTATGAACATCCTACTGTGGAAGAAGATTTCTGCTTCTGCTGCTGCTGAGGAAACGTCGGGGTCGAATGCCGGTCCGACGTTACTGAGGCCGTCCGCCTCGGAGCTCCAATCGTAATACCCCTAGCTGCCGGGGCTGGTGCTGACGACTGGTGCGACTGGCTGTGGGACCGCTTCCTACTTCCGGTCCTATCCATAATCCTCTGGGAGGTATATTCATGCCTCCTGGCTGCCCTCAACACGGCGTCGAACGTCTGGTGCTCGAACTGCTCAACTGCTAACAAAATCTCCAAGTGGAGCCCTTGCTGGAAACGCTGGGCCCGATCATACTCGGTTGCCACCAAGGTGGGGGCAAACCTACTCAGCCTCGAAAACTCGGTCGCATAGCCATCGACCGTCCTGCCTCCTTGCTTCAGGTTGGTGAATCTAGTCTGCAAATCGTACCGTGCCACGGCATCGAAGTACTTCGTCTGGAACCTCTCCCTAAATACTGCCCAAGGGACTGGCGCTGCCAATCCCATGGCCTGAGCTGCCCACCAATTGCGGGCAAGGTCCAACAACTGTAGGCGGACCACCGCCACCTTCTCATTCTCTGGAGTCCTCGCCGCTTCCAGAACTACCTCGGTATCCTGAAGCCATGCATCCGCGGCGATTGCGTCTTCGCTGCCATCGAAGAACGGAGGGTTCAAGCGCTTGAAACTGTTGGCCGCCTGGTTCCCTTGGTGACCTCCTATGTTCAGTGCTTCATGAACTTCCTGGTGCAGGGCGTCGCCTCGACGATCCTGGGCTGCAAGCAAATCTCTGATAAGCCCTACCAAGGCTCCCTCCTCTTGTCTCACAGGCGGAACGGGCTGAGCTTCATGAACGCGAGGTTCCTGACCTCCAGAAGGTACAAATCTAGAGGCCGCTCCAGAGTCCTGAGACCGCTCCTCTTGTTGCTGGGGTTCATGCTGGGCTTCTCCTGGCTGATCGGCACGTCCGGGAACAGTGCCGCTGAAGAAGACGACAGGGGGAAACGATAAGGAAGGACAGTGAAAGAGCAAGGATGCATGCAAGTGACCGAATCAAGATTCCCAGGGAATAGAGAGTACGAGCAGAGATCAAGGGAGATTACTGATTGAGACATCTACCGGTAACCCTCACATTTCTTGAATTTTCAGACCTGCATGGGCCACCACTTAAACCGTGTAACGCCCCAGAACCAGAATACTGGAGAGCGGGGGCATACACAGCCAGCTACGTATATCGAAATGGAAAACACCTCGGTATACGATCACGGCTGTCTAGAAATATGAGGGTTAACTACAAGCCATCAGTCTCCTGTGGTCATTAGCAAGCCTATTGTCTCAATCTCAAGCAAGTGTTAAGATTACAAGATGTCTGAGCATCAAATATATAAATACAAGGCGTCCCAAATATTACTTATTGGATGATCAAGCAGCTAGTCTTACAAAATGTCAGGACTAGCAAAGAGTACATCATACATGATCAACCCTAGGATCTGTTCATCATGTTTACAGCATCAAAAAAATGTACATACGAGCTAACAGGTGCTCGCCGGCAAACGCCTCAAAAGAATATTTAATTTACATATGAGTGAGCGGTACAAAAATAGAAACCCACTCTTGGCCCCGGTTTCTTCTAGTTGACACCATCGGGCTGGAACTGCGGTAGATCCTCGGTAGCTGCTCCGAAATCTGGCCATACAAAACCAGCTGGGTCAGACCCCAGAAAGAGCAAGTGCCACAAAGGAGGCCATGCACAAGAACTAAAACCAGCATATCAAGTCGGAATGAAAATAAAGGTACAAGAAAGAAATACATGCAATAGGGCGATAACTGGTCATAACATGAGAATATTCCGGTCTCCCAGGTTACAACCCTTAAACCAAACAAGGACCGGGGTTGTAACCCTTCGCCTGAATAACGCATGCGCTAGACCATTTATCTAAAATTAAAATAAAGACAAGCATGCTCGGGATGAGAGCCAGGTACAGGGACTAGATCAGGCCTAGGCAAGACTAGGCAAGCAAGACAAGGCTAGACAAGACCAGGCGCCAACCATTTCACAACGACCAAGCAAGTCCTACGGCTTGATAAATTAACTAACTAGGGTTGTCACAACCTAGTTACTAGCAAGATGCAATGAGATGTTCCTATCAGCCACAGGCCCTGCAGACTATCCAGGCTACCCAGAACGCAAGCAAGGAGCTGGGTTCAGGTGGGTACATTGTCCGAGAGACAAGTGTACCCTCAAGTACCATCAAGGGGTGCAACACCTAACAGTGTGCTGGAATTGTGCCCTACTCGTCGGCAAGCATCAATTCCCAAGGCCGCCCAGGTAACGGGATTGCCTGTAGCCGGGAAATCTCCATGTTCTAGTTTTGTGAACTAATCATTTACCTAGTCCGAATTCATGTGAACCTCTGGCCGTGGTACCCAGAGGTTCACGTCCTAGACATGATGCAAGACTGGACCAGTAGATTAATCAAGCACAAGATGCACACCCACGGTGTCAAGTCACGCAGCAAGTCAAGTAAGCCTGCCTCAGCAGCTCAAGTTGTCAAGTTATTATATTATCATGTCATGTTACAAGGAAGTACGCCGCCGCGGGCCACTAGCAAGTTGTCAAGTTAACAGGTTCCAGTTATATAGTTCTAGTCACAATTTATGAAAAGTCAACTCAAATCATGTCAAGATCAAGAAAATGGCAAAACTCCAAGTTGTGTCAAAAGTGCCAAGTCGAGCCAAGTCGTGACGTGGGCAACAAAATCCTTGAAGCTCCAATTCATTAAAATAAAACCCAGAAATAAGCAGATACTGGGGGCACAAGGGATGCAGGTGCACCAGGGCAGGCCAGGGTGGCAACACACTAGAGTGTGCCAAAAAAAAAAAAGGGGGAGGGGGGGTTGACAACACTCTAGAGTGTGCCTAGGTTGAGGGCACTAGAGTGCGCCTAGTAGGCAGCACCCTAAAGTGCGCCTACCATGCTCACTGAAGTGCGCCTAGAATAAGGCCGGCCCAAGTGCGCCTAGGTCATGGGGAATGAACCGCGCCTAGTTCATAGAATGAACTGCGCCTACCACTGATGGGACAGTTTGGCGCCCAGTCTGATGGGACAGATGGCGCCTAGTCGAGGATGGCCGGCCAACTGCGCCTAATCAAAGAAGAAGTAGGCGCCATTGGCCAACCGCGCCTAGTTCACAGAATAGGCGCCATCGACCAAGTCAAGGAGAACAGGCGCTATGAAGCGTTCTGTTTGGAAGAGGCGCGCAGCGCTAAGGAGCGTGCGGCCAAGAGGCGCACTTGCAAGGGCAAGCGGCCAAAGTAGGCGCCATCGGACCTACGCAGGGGAAATAGGCGCCATCGGCTACCACAGAGTCATCTTCTTCCCAAGGAAGAACACCATGGCCGAAAACTTAGCAACATCACAACTCGGCCATCCGAGCTCCAAATCCAAACTTCCAAGGGTCCATCTTGGGTGAAATTTGATTCTCTACCACATGAGCACATCAAATCCCATCCAAGATCGGCCAAAACACATCAAAACATGTAAAATCTGAAAATGTAAAGTACAAGATTCAAGCCCCACAAAACCCCAAATCCGAAAATACAAAGAACTAAAGTTACTCCCAATGAGCTAAGCTAAGTGATGAACTCATGAAAGTGGATTCTCATGTTTGGCAAGATGCAACTTGCCTCTCTTCCACTAGGGTTTGGAGGATGGAGGAAGAAGGGGGTTTCTTGGTGGGGGAAATAAATGAAAGTAAATGTGAGGAGAGAGAGAGGGGAATGGTATTAAATGGTGGTGGTGGGGTGAGCTTGAGGGGTAGTATAGGTTAGGGTGGTCCAACAATAAACCAAAATAGAACCAAACCATGCTAAACCAAGTCAAACCAAGCCAAGTCTCCTCAAAAATAAAACCGAGCAAAATACGAGAAGCCAGGAATACTGCAAGTACAGAAAATTAAAATACCTGATAAAAATCAAAATACGCACAAAATACGAAATACGAGAAATGGGGGTGACAATAAGGTAGTCAAAATATAAGTAAGGGAGGTAATGATGAAGAAAAAAATAGTCCATGATCATTAACTAAGCTGGTCAAGCAATCAAGATAAGGTACAAGGTTAAGCATTTAAGGAACAAGAATAACACCATCCCATGTCGGGTCGAAAGAATTGAGTCATGGTTGGATCTCGAATTTAAGTCAGAAAGTAATTTAGTATCATGGTAAGGGTTCAAGAGGTGACAATTAATACAAGAATAAAGGAAATCAAGTTGAAGCATGAAATAAATTTAATTAAGAATCCAGTGAAATAATTTAGGGACACAGTTCTAAAGGCGAATACTGTTAAGGAACGATCAAATACAAACGGTTAGAAGGTCACGATAAAAGATCTAGATTTGAGAGAAGGTTGAGTAAGTCAAGATTGAGATACAGTCCCATAGTTTGGCAGACGACTAACAACACTGGAGTATATACTACTATCATAGTCATGAGTGATATGGCAATTAGTGTGGAACACTTCTATCTCATTAAGGTTACCTTGGTGGCCTACCATTACATTCCTTTAAAAAAAAATTCAAAATAACTACCTCAATTACATTCACTCTAAGCCATCCAATCTAATCACGACTAACATTTAAATCCTTTTCATAAACCTCATAGTAACTTTTATCACATTACTACTAACCTTTCCAAAATTTAACATTTCAATCCAACTTTAAACTCCAGAGTTAATGAATCATGAATCCATAAAATTCTATATCACTTTATAACTTTAAAAACTCCCAATTTGTCTCAAATAATCCTCAAAATAGGCACTTAGCTTATCACGACAATCTAGCATTTATAGCTTAGTATTTTAACGCACTTATCAACCATAATTTCTCTTTCCAAGTCATTGAAACATAATCACTACTTCTTAAACCAAAATCTAAATAGATTTTTAAATCTTCAATCAATTGACACGATTCCAAATTTGAGATTTTTTTTTCTCTTCCAAAACAATCGTTTTCATATCTTCCCAATCTTTTAAACCAAATTTTAATATCATTGCTTCCACTTAAATTTGAAATTCAATAATCATATACATCGCAACTTGTACGACTCAATTTAATAGTTCATACTGCCACCCCCCCTTTTTTTTATCATTATCAAACCAATCTATATACGTTCAAAGATGTATAATCATAATCCAATAATTCATGAATCACATCAATTCCTGAAATCAATTTATATAGATTCTAACTATTTTTCTCCAGTATCAAAATATAATTTTATAATCCTCTGGTGATTACTACTTAGAATCTTCAAGATAAATTTCCTTGATAATTAATATCCTAACTTACAAACTACTAATCATTAAATCATCCATTTAGAAAAATGCCCTTATAACTTAATCAAAATCTCCGTGTATTCCAATTCCTTAATGTAATCCTTCTAGCCATGTATTTGACCAATGAGTATATAGCAGTGTAGCCATCTTCCTAACCATTATTAAGCACAAGAAAGTAAGGGTATTGGTGAAAAGAGTTCAAACAAGATGCAAGAATTAAGGGAGGAAGGTGGACTAAAGTAAGGGAAAGGAAATCTAAATCAAAGCTCACAATGAGATTCTCAAGGGTCGTCCCAGGAATCTCTCAGGAAATTATAATAGTGATTGAGTATCCTCTCATTCTAACACCTTACTTCCTATACTCTATAGCAGGCTCGTAGTAATACAATTAAATTGTCGTACTACCACGACATCGCACTAATACGAATCTGGTCCTGCATGGACCGGAGGGATGAAATCGTGTCTCCTTAACTATCTTAAAGATAGATCAAACAAGGGATCAATTATTGAAAATAAGCGAAGTCATCAAAGGAGGACAGTTGTTTTCAAAAGGAGACAATTAACAGCAATAATTGATAAGAGTTTTCCTAATGTGATTGAGTACCTTAACTTATATCTTATATCCTACTGCAGGCTGTAATGATACTCTAGTTCGAGTACCACTACGAAATCACACTAGTTGTGATTATGACCTGCATGGGCCACCACTAAAAATGTGTCACGACCCGTACCCAGTGAAAGGGCACGAGAAGTAAATACGCCCAGCCTACGCCGCAGTGTCGGTGGTAGAACGCTGTCCTGGGTTACAATATCTAACACAGTCTAGAATAAGCTCCGAATGGAGAGTAAATAATAAGTAACTCAATCACAATACTAAGATGGAATAAAAGAATGAATCTCAAGAGAGTCACAGATAAAAAGTCTAGGTGTAAACCACCAGAATAATTCTCAAGTACAACTCATAAAGTCTCAAATAGAAATACAAATAAAGTACTAAATCACAGCTAGACTACGGGCAAGTCCTCAGCGACTGTGGGATCCTCCTGAGGGTCCACGTCGTCAGTGTCATCTAAGCCAATGCCAAAATAAGTAGGGTAGTACTCCTCATCAATACCTATAAAATTTTCAACATGCCCAGTCAGGACGGAACGAGCACATATCTCTCACAACAGTTCATAGCAGGAATGGACATATAAAGCAAGCTATAGAAAACTATACATGAATCGCTGTAAAGAAAGTCAACAAGAGAGAGAGACTATAAAATGAGATATAATATGATAAATAGAGAAATGTAACCTTCTACGTAATTTAGAGCATGAATTGGTTATGTAAACGGTTTGGGTTGCACATGGATACAGCTATGGAGTGCACATGGATACCTACTGGGGATAATGATCACATAACCAACTACACTCTCCCTGCCCCCAATCAATACACAAGGATCAATACATGTTATGTTATTGCACATGGATAACAACTACTTTATACATGGGACTCATATGGTCATGAGTGTACATGAATAACATATGAGTGCACATGGATAAATATGAATACATGGAGTACATGATGGCCATAATAAAGTACATGAACGTGACATACTCGATGTATTCGAGGGGATAACATCGCATGAAAAGATCCATAGGGTACTAATCCGTATGAACATCGTGTCAGCATCAAGTATACTAGTCTATAACAAGAGAACATATCCAAAGAAGTATAAAAAGATCAGAGAATGTACTCGCCTGACAAATCGAACTGCTGATGATGAGGTGTAACTAAACTGGGGCAATGTAAACCTATTTAAAGTACACACATGTCACAACCAAGTCCACAATATCAAAAAAAATAGCTACAATGTAAGACTACATGCTTCTAGGTCCATTTTGGTCAAAGTCAACCCTCGGTCAACTCTGGTCAAACCTGGTCAACGCTGGTCAAACCTGGTCATACCTGGGTCAACTAGTCCGTCTACTAATTTCTAGGTCATACACAAAATTCTAGGTCATTTGGAGTTCGTTTGAGTTGAATTGGATCAAGTTTGACTCAAAGTTGACTTTTGTCAATTTGGTCAACTTGTCGGCCAATTCGACTAAACTAAGCTCGAAATGACAAACCAAATCTGTCCTAGGACTCCTATAGTTATATACACAACTATAATCTATTCCAAGAGGGTTTCCAAGCATAAAACCTATATACATATAGGTATATACACACACATGTGTATATACAATACAACCAAACCCTATTTCTAACAAAAGATGATGTGTGTGTGTGTGTACTGGTGCTTACTGAAATGGGGGTAAAACTGAGATTAAAAATAGTAAAACATACCCATGGTATTACGCAAATTACTATACTATTATATACATATATATAAAGTAAGAAGCTACACACACACACACATATATATATATATATATATACAAACTCGTAAATAGAAAGATTCGCAATGGTTGAAATGGTTTAAAGAATCAGAAATCTGGAATTAAATCCCTCGACCCATTCTCAACGCATATGAACATAGCAATGGGTTTCAACGGGATATATATATATATATATATATATATATATATATATATATTTATATATATATATGTATACATAACTATATATATAGAAAAGTGCAAATACTCATAATTGATGAAAAATTATGAAATAAACCCAAGCGTTGGTTCTCACATATCCGAAAACTCATATAAGTCCTGAAAACTCAGATTTTATAAGCTAAGAAGCTGGAAATTAAAATATCACATTTAACTCGAAAAATCGAAATCAAAGAAACTCATCCAATTCACACAACGACCCAAAATAAAAAATACACCCAACGAACCTGCGAAACTCGGCATACGCGTTGGCCTCGACCCACGTGATGCATTCGTATACTCTTGGGTTCGAAATCGTGTCCGTGTCGTGTCCACAGAACGCGTATCGAAATTTTCCGATACCGCGTGGTACGCGTGCGTTCTCGCTCGTTTGAGCGCCGCACACGCAACGAAACGCCCCGTGCTTGTGCACGTAGCTGGAGGGTCCTGGGGTAGGTCTAGGACACGATGACATGGCGACACGCCTCCCGAAGCGACGCACGTAGCCCCCGCACCCGCACGGCCTACTGCACGTGCGCTCGCGCCCGCGCTCCCTCGTGCGCATGGTTCCGGCCTCGCTGCTCCCTCGTCGGGCCACGTCGCGACTCGGGGTTCGTCCTACGGGTCGTCTAGGTCTAGGTCGACATGTTCCAGGTCCTGGAACGGGTCTTCGCTGCGTCGTGTGCGCGCACGAAGTCCGTCTCCGCGACAAAAACGACATGCTGAATGCACAGTAGCTGAGCGGTGCATGCACGATTTCTCCGCGCTCGCTCAACGAAAAGTCATGAAATTTTACGAGCATGAGGGCAGAGGTTGCCCCTACGTGCTCACAAATTTTCACTCAAAAATACGCTCTGTGCATCGAGAAATCACACGCGGACAGCAGGGCACGCACGGCCTCGTGCACGGGATCCGTGCATGTGCGTCCGTTGCCCGAAACGCCACTGAAACGATGCCAAAACCAAAACCGTCTTTATGAAAGTTTATCAAAATCATATTATCTAAACATCCATGAAGTCAAAAATGAAAAACAATAACTTTCTATCCTAAGCGGCATTTCGTCGAACACGTGCCGTAAAGGACCGACACGTGTCCGATACCTCCATCAAACGGAGTCAAAATCCCACAAAATTTCGTGGGCAAGACTAGGACACCTATATGGATGCAAAAATGAAAGAAAAACCAGATTTGCAATGGTAGATTAGGGTTTACCTATTGAGTGTCAAAACTCAATGAACGGGGCTTCTCGGTTGTCGCGTCGACCGATTTCCCTCCAGCAAAAACCTCCGTCTCCACTCTAGAAGTGCTCCAGCAGATCCTCCTCTCCTCGACAAGCGCAACGGGATTCATTTGGGAAGAAACGGACTCCGGATGAAGGAATTATGAGTTTTGGAGAGGTGGATCTTTTATGATTTCTTTGTGGAGGCTCAAAATTTCACAAATGATGAAAAGAGGAGGGGGGTACTGCTGTGTTGGGCGGCCAAGGGGGGTCTCTAGGGGTTAGGATTTCACTTGGGCCAACTCCTTCTCAATTAGAAATGGGCCCAAGTCAAAAAGCTTAAAGGCCTACATGCAAAAAGGCTAAATAAATAAATAAAAGCCTTAAAAAATAATCTAATGCATAAAAATAATTTCTAAAAATGAAATAACCATTCTAATGCATGGTTAGGCCCCTATACATGTCCACTAAGGTTAAACGAGTTGCTAGTACAATCAAGAGTCAACATATTTAGAGAATCACATAAAGGCCAAAATGGCTAAAATGACTGAAATACCCTTCTAAACTACTCCAAAAATAGAGATTAAATCTAAACAAAATTTTAAAAACAAAAATATGAATTTAATTACATTATTAGGCTTCTAGTGAAGGTTGACTAAGGTCAAACTACCAAGTCACCAGTCTACAATCAATAAAGTCACACTGCAATCAATCTAATTAATAAATAAATAAAAATTCAAATAAAAAACATAAAAATTGAAATAAATAACAATTACTAAAATATCCTTGAAATTGAAAAGTGAGTGTGACAATTACAGTAGATGATTTTAGTCATGGTTAGGAATTGGAGTACAAGGTGACTAAAAATCATGGTACGGATAGTGCAGTGGCGTGCCTTGACTAGTGTATCACCCATGCCAGGGAAGACCCAGCCATAAGTGTGTCCTAACTAGAAAAATCAGGCCAAGTTGCGACTTGACTCCTATAAATAATTTAATTATTTATTATTAAGATTTATTGACTTATAGAAGATCCGGTTGTACCAAACTAGCCCGGATTGGACCCGAACTGAGCCCAAGCCCATGTAGGCATCTAGTGTATCCAAAGACGTCCATGTCGATATATATCAAGAGTATACTTCGTAACTTACCTTTAAAATATCTAAATAAATAGTTTTCTAAAAATAATTGTATATATATAATATCAATATTAATTTTGATATAGCACTATAGAATGTGTACAAGACTTTTCTGTGGACCAATTTATGTGATAACATACAGTTTCATCCATCACACTTCTATTATTGGTTTGTTGTAGTTTGTATTATTATCGTTATTATTACTATTTTTGTTATTACTATTTTTATTACCAATGTTATTGAGGTTATTATTATATAATATTATTTTGTTATTATTGATTATATTATTTTTTGTCAAATAAATCTTAAAATATATGGGTTAAATGCATATGTGTATTGGTATACAATATACTCTCACAGAATTTACTAATACCATTAATATTATTGTTGGTTAATTTAGGAATATATATATAGTCTCATAGATGGAATTTTATTTATGGAATTATTTTATATAGCTTTTTATCTTTAAATTAAAGTAAATATAGGTACAAAGATATGACTGCATAAATATATAGATTATATATTGTTATATTTTTATATATCTAAATATATGTCTGATGAAATATATATATATATATATATATATATATATATATATATATATATATATATATATATATATATATATATATGTTAATAAAAAAAATATATATGTTAATAAGAAATAAAAACAAAGATTAAAAAAAAAAGCAACCATCCCAGCCTAGCTAACCCGTAACCATCCCAGCCCAGGCTTCCCCAAGCTCGAGCTTGGCAAACCGCATATATATTTATATATATAGATCGGGATAGAGAGTTATCGGGAGAGAAAGGGAGAGCAAACCCTAATCCATCACCTACGCGCGCACCCCAGCTACCCTGGGCGGCTACCGGCGACCCCGTACCGCCGCACGATCGCTGGACAGCGACTAAACCTGCACGGGTTGCGACAGCGGACACAGCATAACTGCAGCAGTGACAGCAACAGCAGCCTCGCGAGCTTGACTTCACATGGCAATTTCTTGATGCACGATCGGTCGTTCTTCGAGCCGTCGCCTCGGGTGCGTACACAATATATAGGACTGTAAGTCTCTTCATATGCCCTAGATTTCCCGAGAGGTCGACGTCAAAACTGACGAATAACTGCTCGAAAAATAGAACAGTTATTGGTTCAAACACCCGATTTGGAAGGCGACTTCCTGTCAAGCGATCGACAGTTTTGAGAAACTAATTGAACAAAAGTTTAGACAACCTAACCATGAATAAAATCTCATTATTAGTTTTATTTATCATGGATTAGACAGTAGTAGAAATCGGATTGAAAATCAATAAAAAGCTTAGAGCACTGTTTTAGAAAATTATGAAAAACTCTTCGATACGACGTGCGTCCCGCCAATCCGGGCGACGTGGTCACGAACCGAAAGCATCGAAAGGTGCATAATGGCTTCGTGGACGTGTGGGCTTTGATGAAATTCAAATTGGTTGCGTGTGCGCGACGAATTTGATGCGTATCCGTCGAAATTTACCGTATCGACCTCTGTGCAAATTTTCCAATTACTTTGTACATGTTCGTCAGATCGAGACGAAACTTGTGCCAACATGATTGTATCATTTTTTTGGTCATGTGTGCCAAGTTTGGTTCGATTCAGAGACAGTTGATCGGATTGCCATTTCACGGGTCCTACGATCCGACTCAACGGACGATTTCGTGCACAGCCCACCGGAATTCAAAATTGAACATATAGTTGGGTTCATATCATCAAAACGAATCCGTAGACATATAGTTTGATGAATTTAGAGACCATTGACTCTGGCTCGCTTTTCGGTGCAAAACGGATCCAACGACGGACACCGTTTTGACCCGAAATTATCGTTTTGCCTCTGTATCCAGAATTGGACTTAAGGACAGGCAATTCTAGCTAATTTGACTATTCTGAGAACGTTGATAATGTCTATTTCAGCATCTGGAGACTATTGTGGTACACTGAGTGGTTTGGATTATCGGTTACACCAGCAAAGGACCACAGGCGAGTACAGTTTATTATCTATTTTTCAATATTGATTTTCACTATATTTTACTATTGTCCATTGGTTATGTGGTTTTATCATTTATATTCTATTATAAATTATTGAGTCAGGAATGAGGAGTACCAAGGATGTGTGATCCGACCGTAGATATTGTTTATTTTCATGCAAGTAGACCTCGTAGACATTATTTATTTTCATGCAAATAGACCTCGTAGACATTATTTAATTTCTGCAAGTAGACCTCGTAGACATTGTTTATTTTTCATGCAAGTAGACCTCGTAGACCTCGCGGTGTAGTGTCTCAGACTGATCACATATCAAAGGTACTTCTAACAGTTGGAAATGTATTTTAGTTTATTTACTTGCTATTGATTTTCCATCTTTTCGTACGCCTTTTTGCTGTTTGTTTTTAAAACATATAATTGATGTCTTACCTCTGTTGTATAGTCATTTTCATTTATTGAAACTGCATTCAGTGAATTGTACTCGTTCCATTCCTGACTGGAAACAACATTTTTCAGGTTAGCTGTGGCTTCACTTAGCATTGGGAGTTACAGGTGTACTTGCAGACGAAAACCTGGAGATTAGCTAGATAGATGAGTTGTAATCATTTCAATATTTGTAAGAGTTTATATTTTTCTGCAAATATAAAACTTGTGAATATTGTAAATTAAATTAATTTTGTGGATGAGCATTGTTGGTGATTTTGAGTATTGTGGCTATACAACGTTCTACTGTCGACACTGTGGAGTAGGCTGGCTTGGATACACATTCGTATCCCGGAAAGCGGGTGCGGGTCGTAACACCTTCACAACTAAAAACTTTGTCAATATCTTTGACTTATACAAGTTTCTGTTGTTATTGGAATACATTACTGCTAATTTATTGTCACACCATAATTTAAGTGATCTTTCAACACCGTACTGTAGGCGCAGCCTTGTGACAAAATTTTGCAACCATATTCCCTGAATAGATGCCCCACAGCATGTTATAAACCTTGCTGCCATGGTGGAAGAAATTATGAGTGCATGTTTGACACTCATCCAAAATATATCTCCATTAGTCAGCATAACCTGATGTGGATATCCTGCTGTGTTGGCATCCAACAAAATCGGAGTCGGAATACCTTATAATCTCCAGAATTATCCGATCTCCTACAAAGAGCATATAATTTCTTGTTCTCTATTAATTACTTAAGTAGTTTGGTTGCTACCCAATGATCCATCCATATTTGCTTAAATATCTGCCTAACATCCTAATATGTACATAATATCATGACGCGTACATACTTGAGCATACATTAGACTCCCTACAACTGATCATGAAGGAAAAAATCTATTGTATTTTCTTAATTTTAAGGCTAACCTTAGGACACTTGATTGAGACCGAATTTATCTCCTTTAACGAGAGGTGTCACCTAGTTTGCATTGAATACTTTAATCAATATACAAAACCAAAAAATTATTCCTACTCCCACTGAACTTGTGATACACACAATCTTCAATAGTTTTCATCTCAAAACCAAACGAGATAATCACTTGAAGTACCTTTGACGAGAAGCTTGCTTGAGTTTATAAATAGA
This sequence comes from Iris pallida, assembly GCA_029216955.1. NCBI lineage: Eukaryota > Viridiplantae > Streptophyta > Magnoliopsida > Asparagales > Iridaceae > Iris > Iris pallida. The sequence goes on from JANAVB010027598.1 coordinate 29,770,225, forward strand.
TTTTGTCAATTTGTAAGTCATATTCTTTGGATCTTTCGACATAAAGTTTTCTGGTTGCACCATATAAACTGTTTCATCAATGTTACCATTGAGAAATGTCGTTTTGACATCCATTTAATGTAATTCAAGATCAAAATGTGCAACATGTGCTATGATTGTTTTAAAGGAGTTTTTCAAAGATACCGAAGAAAAAAGTCTTTAAAATCAATCCCAAAATTTTGAGTAAAGTTACTAACTACAAGACGTACTTTATACCTCTCCACATGACCCTTCGAATCCTTCTTGGTTCTAAATGTCCATTTGCAACCAATGGGCTTCATACCTTTTGGTAATGGGACAAGTTCTTAAACTTTATTGTCTTTCATGGACTTATACTCCTTATTTATTGTATCAATCCACTTTGAGAACTAGAACTTTCCATGGCCTGACGAAAGTTGATTAGATCATCTTCCAGTATCCATAATCTTCCTCACGTTCCTAGAGAAATATGACAATATTATCCGAAATTATATTTTTCCTTTCTCTGGTGGACCATCTTAATATTATCGGTCCTTGAGGTTGTTGAGTTTGTTCCTAAGGAATAATTACCTTATCTTGAATGGGGTGCCACTACTTTGTCGTTGTTAAGGTATCTCAACAACAACTTGTAGAGGTAATTTGATGTTGTCTTATTGAGGCTCCGAATTCACTTCTTGAACAATGACATGTATAGAATCATGCATATCATCAAAAGTAATAGTAGAAATCGTAATCGATTCCTCCTCAAAAATAATGATCCTGACTTTATTTCTCCTCCAAACTCAATATCCTAAAAAACTATTACACTTCTCGTCTCAAAATTTTCTTTGTGTGGGACCGCATAATTATTAACCCCTCGATATGTCAGCATAGCCAATAAAGTATAGTTGCTTACAATTTAACTTTGGTCTGTCTTTCCTTTACACATTTAATACAGACATTGGAGTCTATAAAGTCAATGGAATCCATATCTCCTTAGACACAAGTCATTCAACTCTATTTCTAGAGATGTGACCTAATCGCTTATGTCATAATGAGGCTAAATTTTTATTATTGTTAATTGTGTTTAGTACCATGTAACTCCACATACAAGGTTTCATTTAAGCTGCAATAGTTTCAACTGAATATAGGCGATCATAAATCTTAAAGGAACCGTTACCAATAATATTTGGATTTAAAGATAGACTAAACTTATTATTTTCAAATGAACAATGATAACTAGGTTTATCCATTAAGGAAACTGAAACTGAATTTCGTCTAAAAGACGGTATAATAAAAGTATCTATCAAATCCAAATAATAATCGGTTTCTAAAAATAACCTAAAATGTACTATTGCTTCCATTTCTACCGAATTGCCGTCACCCACATAGATGTATCTTTCACCATCAATTGACTTTTGGTAACTCAGGCAACCTTGCCTAGAACATTAATATGGGTAGTCCCACCAGAATCTAACTACCATGAGTTTCTTGGTACTAAATCTAAATTAACTTCAGAATATGCCAAATTTAGAAATATACTTTTCTTTATCCGTCATGCGTGGTACTTTGTACATTTCTTCCTTATGTGTTGTCTTATCACAAAAGAACAACCCTTAGTTTTATATTGTTGTTTCTTTTGAGCTGGACCCTTAGCAGCTTCTGTATTTATTTTCTTTTTTGCCCTTAAAGTTTATCCCATTAAACATAAAAATTAAAATCTTATTGGCAGATATTTTAACAACATTAAATGTAAAGAGAACAAAGCAGCAAAAACAAACATGCTCTAATAAATAACCAAAGCGTAAAATATAGTCAAACAAATTCAAATAATGGTGAACCCCATCTCAAGATACCTAGTACATCATTAATATCAAGTGTTTGGACAATGATATTAATTGCAAGTGGTATTCTTGGTGTAATGATCAAACGTTGACAATAAGTCATGTCAAATAATAAGCCTATCTTTGGATCGGGTTATTATTCACAAGTAAACCTTATAATTGTCACACATTTATCACCACAAGTATGTGTACAATTCGGCCAAGTATTAACATTTCTTTGGGCCGGCTAATACTCGCATGAATTTACACACACAAACATCCAACATCCCTCATAGACTATCTACGCAAGAGATGTCACTTTGGTGACATCTTGTTTCAATGGGTCTATTTAGAATATTAGACGACTATTGCTAGTCACAAAATGCACAAAAAAATTTGATTGTTGACTGAATTTTACAAAACTGAATCATATCCAAAATCTTATGCACATGCATATTTAGAATATTACAACTCAAATAAGATAATCATAAGCATGTAAATCTCTTTATATTACTTAAAGCATGAATTTATTATTTAACTAAACTAAACATTATCAACATAATAAAATTCATGCTAAAAATATGCATCTAAACGACAACAACAATATATAGGACATGATAATGATGCTCCAAACTGGACTCACAAAATTCATACCCTTTTTACATAACTTTGCACCCTAAAGTTCCAAAGAAGAAAGCATTACTTCACAAGGGCTTATTATGGACATAGTCCACGAGATCCAACTAATCTATAACAGAAAGTAGATCATTCTTGCAAAGATGCAATCAACAATTAAATTAAGTAAACAAATCCTTTATGTTGTTGGTGCATGGAATTTTTGGATCAGCAACTACTATACAATTAAATAAATGTGACATTAGCTCAAATCCTGAAGGAATATCCAATCAAACCATAACATCCGATGTTAATAAGCAATTTGTGCGTATAGTCTCAATCCTAAAGCCAGAACAACTTAAGAATTTGGTCGACACCTGCATGGGCCAATTTAGGTCCTTTCGACTTTGACCAAATTATCGGATATCTAATCAAAATATTTGTGTTGTTGCCCTTGTCTATTTCAGACTTATGAAAGTGACAGTACCAAAGAGATTTTCAAACAAAAGACACTTATATCATTATTTTATATATAAAAAAATTATTGTTCGACCCACTGCAAGCATGAGTCCTTATATATTCCATAAATTGCTGAATCCACTCTCTTTCCTCTCGCATGTGATAGATCCGAGGGAAGTGCTAGAGAGACTAGAAATAAAATAAAATAAAAAATTGAAGTAGGATTCCAAACTGACATGAGAGTAACACAAAACAACTCGCATACAAAAGTCATCCGGCCATAGATAGGAGTATCTTGAATATGAGTATCTAGAATGGGAGCCAAATGTGTCAGTTCCTCGATCATACATTAAAAAAACAAAATATTCAACAAATATGGTTCTATCCATAATCTGAAACCTAATAATAAGGCAGTAGTAACGATGAACTATATGAATTCACCTTCCGAAGATATTGAGATGAACGAAACATATTAAAAAAAATCGAAGCCTAACAGAATAAGATTTTTCTTCTGGTGGGTCATAAAAAACTCTGATCAAAAATCCAAACCCTAATTTAATCAGATCGAATGATCTAGGGTTTCTAAATAACAATAAAAAAAAAGTTGTTTCTGAAACTTAACCTCATAAATCAAACATGGTGGTTCTGATACCACTTGTTAGAAATTTATTATATCCTGTCGATTCATGAGATGAAGAACATAAATTAAATTACGGAAGCGTACCTGAATCCATTGCTAGGCTTGATGGATCTTGAAGCGGTCGTCCTTTTATGGGGTTCGATCTTCCAACTTGCTACGACCCTTAATAACAAAGATGAATCCAAATTCTTTGTCCCTCTCTTTCTGTTGATGGGGATGTAGAAGAGAAAAAGAGAAACCTCTCTTTTGGTGGCCGTATAAGTTGGGGACCATAACCCTAATGAATACATATATTTATATGTTTTGATATTTCTAATTTGGTCCCTCATCAAATTAGATTTATCTCCGGTATCTACACATTATTTTCATAACAATTATACCCTTAAGCCAATTTTCAAATAGACCACTTTAATTTGGCTTAATTATTTAGATAGCCCAACACAATTAATTTTACATGTGTGGTCCATATTATTGAATAATTCCAACAAGTGGTATTATTTAGGCAGTGCAGTTCTTGTTGGCCGGGTTATTAGTGAAAATTTTCCACTTTCACATCCGTATTTTTTTACGCGGATGTGGGTGGAGTTTTTTTTTAAACTTCTAAACATGGTAAGTAAATACTATTTTTAATACTTATTTTAGCCAAACTGTGAATTGTAATAAAATATTATATGTACATGAAAAATATTGCTGACTCTTTTTTGTATGTACATTAATTTTTAATAAGTACACTAATTTGTAATAAAAATAAAAATATAATTAACTTAATATTAATTTTTGTGGATTAGTTAAATATGGACTATGTCATTAAACACAGTAACTAGGAAATACGAACACTCCAAATATATGTACCATTTTGTTAACATAAATCGGGAATAGATAATAAAATATTTATTAATATACATAAATTTAAAAAGTAAAATATTTTTTAATGGAAGTTATCAATAATTAGTTATTAATAGAAGTAATTCAGTGAATTAGTTCATTTTCTGATGATATTAATTAATAATATTTTTTAAAAAGTTAAATAATAATATTAAAATAATTATTAATTTTGTTAGTTAATTTTCTATTTTGTTACTCTTATTATTATTTTTTTTTGAAACTCAAGGGCGGGAAATTTTATTAATCAGGGGGGGTGCTAATAATGCTGGATACAATACTAGGAGAATCATAAGCTAATGCTTGCAAAATACACTCAGGTGGCATATCATAGTAGTCACAAGTAGCTGAGTTGATAGTAAACTTGGCTAGGAGATGGGCTGGTTCGTTCCCCGTTCTACACACAAACTGGAGAGATAGATTGTTCTGGTCCTGAAGCTCCCTCGAGACATCATCAAAGACATCCTGCATTCTCCACGGCACCAAGCGGACTTCTCCTTTGAACATTCTGACGACAGAGAGGGAGTCTCCTTCGATGATGACTGATTCACATCTCAGTCTTTTAGCTAGCACTGTCCCCAACCGAATCGCTTCCATCTCGGCTTGTAGACTGCTCTCGAATGTAGGGTGCTCAAATGACAGCCATAATAATACAGCAATGAATCCCCCGGTCGAGTCTCTTGCTACTGCCGCTGCTGCAATGGATGAGGTCGTAGTTGCGCCATCAACATTAATCTTGATCGAATTATCGGGAGGCAGAGTCCACTTAATCTTCTCGATTATATCGGACCTCATCCTCAGAAGATCATTTGTGCTGAATTGTGGCTCAGGCGAGTAAGTTGCGTGAATGATGGCCGCTGGTTGAATAATCATTTGAATATTTGGAATAGCATGCCTGAAAACACAATCACATCTGGCCTTCCAAAGCGCCCACGTGAGAGCAGCACCAAGTGCGAACGCTGCATGGGCCTGGGCGTTGTTCAACCAAGATGAGAGCAGTGTTTTAATGTTGAGGAGGCTATCGATTCGGAGACCTAGTGGGCAAGCGAACCAGGCTTTACGTGCGATATGGCAATGTATGAATAGATGATCGTCGTCCTCATCGTGTAAGAGGCAGAATGGACAAAGTTTATTTGTCTCAGGAATCCTCTTATGAATCTTCGACATGAGGGGAAGACCATCATTCAGTAGACGCCAAATGAAGACTTGAATTCTAGGGGATATATTTTTCATCTTCCAAAGATTGTGCCATGTATCTTTATCAGTCGTGGAGGAAGAACTGCTCGGAGCATTCCTCCTAATAGACTCGTAGAGGGATTTAGAAGAGAAGCACCCATTCTTGGCATGAGTCCACAACAAAGTGTCAGGCCCGTCTCCATTTCTTAGACTGATGTCGAGGATTGCATTGGCTTCAGTAGAAGAGAACAGTTGTCGAATCAACTCTGAATTCCATCGCCAAGTGTCTGGGATCATTAGGTCCCGCACTAGGCGAGGACCATTAGGCATTCGAATAAAGCTCGAAACTCTGAAACCTGGCAGCTTAGGAACCCATGGTTCGGATGCAATATCTACCCATCCACCTCTGATTTTCCAACACACTCCGTTCACCATTTTTTGTCTGATCTCAAGGAGACTCGACCATGTCGGTGAGACGCGTTTGGGTTTAGAAATAGTCCAGAATGACTTGTTTTGGAGGTACACTCCTCTAAGCAAGCGAGCCCAAAGTTGATCTGGCCTCTCTAGGAACTGCCATAAGAGCTTGCCGATAAGGGATTCGTTAACCCATTCAGGTATTCGAAAACCCAGTCCACTTTCCTTTTTAGGTTGGGTGAACGTATTCCACCTGAGGAAATGCATCTTCTTATCATCAAGATCGTGCCCCCACCAGAAGTTGCATTGTGCGCGCGATATTTGGGCTGTTATGGCCCTAGGAACTTTATAGGCCGACATGTGATAGACGGGAATTGAACTAAGAGTTGAGTTGATGAGCACATTACGGCCAGCATGAGAAAGAAGTTTAACTTTCCAACCACGGAGACGAGATTTGCATTTGTCTATCAATAAGTTATAAGACTCCAGCTATTTTTTTGATTTGAGAAGATAGTGACCAAGATATTTGTCGTTCTTTCCCATAATCTCCAGATGGAGGATGGATGCCAAGCTACGTTGCTCAGCTATCTCTACTCGCCGGCTAAATAAGATGCTTGATTTTTCGAGATTTACTCTCTGGCCCGACCACTTGGAGAAAGTGTCTAGGATGCTGTGGACATGATTCAGAGCAGCAGGAGATGCTTTTCCAAAAATCAAAAGATCATCAGCAAAAAGCAGGTGCGAGATGGATGGCGCATACCTGTTAATACGAATGTCGTGATAGATGTCATCCCGTTCATAACAATAGAACAATCGAGAGAGAGTTTCCATGCAAAGTATGAATATGTAAGGGGAGAGGGGGCAGCCTTGTCGAATACCTCTGCCTGGTTTAAACCAACCCTCCGGATTGCCATTGAGTAGAATAGAGAAAGAAGAAGAAGTGATGCATTCCATGATCAGTTTGTTGGTGCGCCCATTAATACCCAAGCATTACAAATCTGATTTGATGAAGCTCCATGACAGACGATCGTAGGCCTTCGACATGTCAATCTTGAGGGCAAATGAGTTCTTCTGATGTGGGAAGGTCTTTATTGCGTGAAAAATCTCTTGGGCAATGATGATGTTGTCTGAGATTTGTCTACCGGAGACGAACGCATTTTGGAATGGGGATATCAGTTTATCCATCATGGGCCGGAGACGCATGGAGATGATCTTTGAAATAATTTTGTAGGTGACATTGCAAAGAGAGATGGGACGATAATCTCCAGGGGTAGACGGGTTGGTCTTCTTCGGGATCAAGGCGATGTGCGTATGATTGATAGGTTGCGTCATGTGTTGCCTGTTGAAGAAATTTTGAACAGTGCCCGAAAAATCGTTGCCAACAATGTGCCAACATCTTTGGAAGAATAATGCAGGGAAGCCATCCGGCCCAGGCGACTTCAACGACCCCATGCCCTTAAGGATCTGTTTAATTTCCTCCTTAGAAGGAGTTTCACCTATCTTTTCATTTTCTTCTGGAGTGATAGGTTCATTTGAAAGTACAAAGGAAGGCTCCATCGGGATCGTCTCTTCTTCTCGAAAAATAGACGAGAAGTGATCCGTAAACGCTCGAGCAATGGCGATCCTATCCGATACCCATGATCCATCAGAGAGTTGAATGGCCCTGATCTCGTTCTTTTTTTTCCTGTTTGTAGCGCGAACATGGAAATATGAAGTGTTCCTATCCCCGTCTTTGATCCATCGACACTTAGCCCGCTGTTTCCAATAAGTGTCCTCAAGAAGAAGGAGATCGTTAAGATCTGCTCCTATCATTTTTTCTTCATGAAGAGATTCATTAGAGGGTGCTGAATTTTGGAGAGAAAGAAGTCTTTTTTGGAGCTCTCTGATGCGATCTCTAATATTGCCGAAGGTGGAGCGCCCCCATGCGTTCAATTTGATAAGAGTATGCTGGAGTTGATGAGGGAACGATGCATAGTTGTGGTCATGAGTAGATGGAGTCTTCCAAGTAGAATTCAACAAGTCTTTGAATCTAGGATCCGCCATCCAGAATGCCTCGAACCGAAGAGGTCGATGTCTATATTGAGTCTTGTTGTAGGTGTTTAGGAGGATGGGGGAGTGGTCGCTGTTGACGCAAGGGAGAATGGAGACTGTGGAGTGGGGATGAATTCGACACCAATCAGAATCGGCAAGAGCTCGATCAAGTCTTTCGCTGATGTGGTGAGAAGGGCTGCGGCCATTTGTCCAAGTATATGCAGGTCCCACAAATCCCAGATCGATCAGGCCACAGAGGTCGACCATATTGTTGAAAGAAGCTGCCGCCGAATTGTCAAACCCGCTTTCCCCCGCATTTCTCAATTGGTTTTGAGATGGCGTTGAAGTCGCCAATACAGCACCATGGCACCTTGAAGGAGTCCGATAGTACTTTGATCTGATTCTATAGTCGGGGTCTTCCCTGTTTATTAGGACAGCCATACACACACATGAGAATCCATGCCGGGTTATTGAGACATGTATTAATATGGAGAATAATAATATTATTGGAAGAGAAGGTGACAGTAGCCGAGATAGTGTCCTTCCAGCCGATCCAAAGACCCCCCGATCGGCCAACGGGGGGGACCGAGAGCACATTAGGAAATCCAAGGTGAGGGAGGATGAGGGAGGTGTGTGGAGTGGTGGACTTAGTTTCAGAGAGAAAGAATATGGAGGGGTGGGTGGCGGAGAGGAAATGGCGGAGGGTTTGAACTGTCGGGTTATTCCTCGCACCCCGACAGTTCCACGAAAGGACTAACATTGTCCTTGCGGCTGTTCAAGGCCAGCCGCCACGGCCATTTCTGACATAACTGTATCTTTAGAGGCTTCGGTCACTAACTTTTTGCGACGAGGATTCAGGGGGGAGCTCGCACGTTTCTTAGTTGTCATGACTTCACGAAGGAGGAATTGTTGTCTTGTTGCTGCTTCTCGTGCTCGTCTCTTCCAGGTTATCTTATATGCCGGAGCCGTAATAGAATAGTGAGACTTGCCTGGAGATAGTGGTAGAGACGAGGGGAGTTCAACAATAGGTCCCATGATAGCAGTATTAGTTTGATTGAGGAAGGAGCGTGAAGCCAAGTGACATGGATCAGCTGTAGCAATATGGTCGTAAGGGAGGACCTGGGTGAAGGGATCAGAGGAGGGATAGAGTTGATTGGCAAAGATTTGATTGTCCTTTGATTGGGGAAGCATGCATACTGTAATGGGCGGTGGGGTATCTGATGATTGATCTCCACAATATGTCTCCATCGTATCTATGCTCGATTCCTCCTTATCCGCCATCTTGGAAGGATCTGAATAGAGTGGTTGGCTGTTGCATTGCACTTCTATTCTGTTGGGATTGGTACCGATCTCTGAAGGGGCGCTTTGTGTGGGGATTTGAAATCTTTTATGAGGGGGAAGATATCT
>JANAVB010027598.1:29784668-29895001 GCA_029216955.1 Iris pallida
ACCACATGTGCATCTCTAAACTAGCAAAGCTAATATATAGAGATACAAGTCCTTTGGTCTAGCCGATGTGGGACTAAAATTCACTTTAAAAAAGACCAAAACCCAACAATCTCCCACATATCTCTATATATGAGTATAAGTGTTCCCCACAGTAACTGTCCATCATGCATTAGGAGAGATGTCGCTGACGACTTGAATCTTCCCGCATGGTTCAAACAACAGACTAATACAAGAATGGACTAAGCCTTGAATTCTGCATCATAGCTGAAATTCTTCCCACTCACATAATGTAGTTACATGTGCTTCTGGCTATGCACATTAAAGGCCCTGTGCCAGCCTGGTTTCAGTGTATACTTTTGGACGTCTACAAGTTTACCCTCAAGAGACGGCCTGATATCTCTATCCATACACTATAGGTGAGTTCATTATAAAGAGACATGGCATAGAACGCTTTACGCTCCCCTTGCGGTGCTACGCCGCTATGACATGGCCCGAAGCCAAGGCATTACCCCTCCATGGGAATCACCCCATATCTAGGAACCTTTGTAGTGTCATACTACTGTAGCATGAGGCAACTGCCTCTTTGTAGTGCCAAACTACCCAGCATGAAGCCTTAGGCTCCCTTGCGGTGTTACGCCGCAACGACATGGCTTGCAAGGCCGAGATTTTATTCCTAACCGGGTACCTCATCGTGGTGTCGTGCCACTGTAACATGAGGAACTCCTCCTCTTTGTAGTGCTGACTACACCCCTCTTTATATTTTAACATACAGCATTAGGTTAACTGCCTATTTGCGGTGCTACGCCGCTGTGACTTGGCCTGCAAAGCCGAGGCTTTATCCTATTCCTGGGCAGCACCCCACATATAGGAACCTCATCGTGGAGTCACCCCACTGTAGCATGGAGTTTCACTCCTTGTAGTGCTGCTCTACCGTGCTTCCTGTAAAGCACACCAGGCATTCACTTTGCCTGAGAACTCATTAAGGTAATTAAGCCAACCTTCCCACAGGAACCGTTTTTCGCAGAAAACAACAGTAGACAACCGTGGTTATAGGTCCATAATCTCTGCATGCCCAATAGAACATGTACCCACCGTTCCTGATATTCTTCCAGTTAATAGTCCTCCCTTGAATCAAAAGCTAGATGCCTAGTAGATAAAATTTTGAACTAATAGCATAAAACTTTATGGTAGGAATACAATAACTAATATCAGAATACCTTCAAGCCTATTTTACAAGCTGTGTCATCGACCAGCTGTCGCTTGAGGCCCTTGGTGAATGGATCCGCCAGGTTCTCCTGACTCCGAACATCAATCACTGCAATAACACCTCTCTTGATAAGATCGTGTACTGCCCTGTGCTTCAACCGCACAGTCCTCTTCTTTCCGTTGAAGAGGTCATTTGATGCCACCGCCGCAGTCGCCTGGTTGTCGCAGTATATCGGTATCGCCGGTATTTGCGCCCCAACCACTGGAAGATCATACATGAGCTCCCGAAGCCATTCTGCTTCCTCGGCTGCAGTATCAAGTGCAAAGAACTCAGATTCCATGGATGACCGCGAGAGCATAGTCTGCTTCTTCGACTTCCACGATATAGCAGATCCACCCATTGTGAAAATGAATCCACCTGTGGACCTCTCGCTCTCCACCTCTGAGCACCAGCTGGCATCACTGAAGCCTTTTACTACCGACGGATCTCCGCTGTAGTACAGTGCATATGTCTGAGTCTTCTTGAGATATCTCATAACCCGTTTCACAGCTTTCCAGTGTTCAGCACCTGGGTTGCTCGTGAAACGACTCAGCATTCCCACGGCAAAAGCTATGTCAGGCCTTGTGGTAGTAGTAGCATACATTAAACTTCCGATTACGCTTGCATACTCCAGCTGCCTGACACTTTCTCCTGAATTAGGCTTCAACTTCAGATCACACCTGTACGGCGTATCGATCCCTGGAAAATCCCGATACCCATAACGAGTAATCATTTTCTCAATATAATGAGACTGTGACAGCGCTAGTCCAGTGTCTGTCCGGATGATCTTGATCCCTAAGATCACATCAGCTTCCCCCAAGTCCTTCATACTGAACTTGCTCGAGATGAATTTCTTTGTCTCTGTGACACAGCTCATATCCGTACCTAGGATAAGCATGTCGTCCACGTACAGACAAACGATCACACCTCTTCCATCAGCGAACTTCGTGTAAACACACTTGTCCGTCTCGCTGACCATGTAGCCATTTGACCTTATAACTTTGTCAAATTTCTCATGCCACATCTTTGGAGCCTATTTAAGACCGTGCAAAGATTTTACCAACTTGCAGACTTTGTCTTCAAGATCCTTGACGACAAATCCCTCTGGCTGTTGCATGTATATCTCTTCGGTCAGCTCGCCATTTAGGAAAGTCGTTTTCACATCCATCTTCACCATCTTATGTATTGCTGCAAGAGCAATCAACACTCTGATGGTAGTCATCCGGGCTACTGGAGCATACGTGTCAAAGTAGTCAATCCCCTGCTTCCGAGAAAACCCCTTGGCTACCAACCTAGCCTTGAACTTGTCAATAGTTCCGTCTGCTTTCATCTTCTTCTTGAAGATCCATTTGCATCCGATGGGTTTCGCTCCTTCAGGAAGATCAACCAACACCCAAGTGTTATTTGAGGTGATGGAATCAATTTCATTGTCAATCGCCTCCTTTCAGAAAATCGCGTCTCTGGTCTTCATCGCCTCATCATAGGTAAGCGGATCAGCTTCCACATGATAGGTGACAAAGTCACTTCCGAAGTCCTTCGGCCTCCTCATACGCTTCGTTGACGGCTCAGCGAGATCTGGTTCAACCGTTGTTTCAACAACAACATCTTCTTGGACCACATCTTCATTGAAGACCTGCGCACCCTCATTATTCTCCTGAACATCCGCAAGAACAATATTCTTGTGCCTTGCAAATTTGTCTTCAAAATATTCTGCGTCGCGAGATTCAATGATATGATTTGACTCAATATCAAGAAATCTCCGAGCATCAATCTTCTCGGCATACCACAAGAAGATCGTCTTAGTAGTCATTGTCCCAAGCTTCTGAATCTTCAGATCTGGAAGCTTGACATATGCCAGACACCCCCACACTCGAATGACATTCAAGTTAGGTCTGACTTTGAACCAGAGTTCATGAGGAGTAATGTCAGAAGTTGCATGAGGCACCCTATTCGGAATAAAAGTGGCCGTCAGTGCAGCTTCTCCCCAGTAGCACTTAGGAAGACCCGCAGTCAACATCATTGAGTTTATCATTTCTGTCAACGTCCTGTTCTTCCTCTCAGCTACTCCGTTGGATTGAGGATAGTACGGAGCCGTAGTCTCATTGACAATTTCATGTTCTTTGCAGAACGATGCGAATTCATAAGACCTGTACTCCCCACCCCGATCACTTCTTATTCTTTTGAGTTGTTGTCCAGTTTGCCGCTCAGCTTCGGTCCTGAACTCCTTGAACTTCTCAAATGTTTCGTCTTTAGCCTTCAGCAAGTAGACGAACGCATACTTAGAGAAGTCATCGATGAAGGTTATGAAATACTTCATCCCGGCCTTTGTAGAGAACTGTTTGAAGTCACAGATATCTGAGTGTACTAACTCCAGAAGATCTGTACTTCGATTAACCCGAGGAAAGGGTTTCCTTGTGATCTTAGTTTGAGCACAAACTTCACATTTCTCTTCCTTACCCCTACACTTGGAGATAAGCCCTAGACTAGACATTCTGTTAATTCGTTTAGAATGAACATGTCCTAACCTATTATGTCACAACTCAAAAGTATAAGCAGAATGAGTGATTGCATTAACAACATTGAACTGATTTACAAGCTGAATTTTGAACAATCCTTCGGTATAAAAAGCTTTTTCGAAATATGTTCCCCTGATAGACATCACCATCTGGCCAGCATTGATGTCCATCCTGAGGCCTGCTTTGCAGAGTAGGCCTCCTGAGATCAGATTCTTGGCGATAGCAGGTACATGCTTCACGCCTTGAAGCGTCAGAGACTTGCCAGAAGTCAGCTTCAATACCACTGTCCCGATCCCAAGCACTTCAGCTTGTGCCTGATTCGCCACCATAACCACATCAGAAGTACGGGTGTAGGTGGTGAACCACTCCTTGCTGGAGCAAACATGGCAGGTGGCTCCAGTGTCTATCCACCAGTCAGCATCAGTTCCTACCGCATCAACCTGCGCAATCATAGCAACAATATCAGTGATCATAGTTACCTTACTAGGCTCTCCTTGCTCCGATTGCTTGGCTTTTGTTTTGCACTCATTCTTAAAGTGGCCCTTCTTGCCACACTTGAAGCAAGCCAAGTGGGACTTTGGCTTCTTCTTCTTCATTGAAGTACCCTTGACTTTTAGATTGTCAAGGTCCTTCTTGCTTTGGGAAGCCGCATGCTTTCCCCTTGGTTCCCTTGAATGCACCAGATTGACGTTAGCCAATTGCTTGGACAGTGCGTCCACCTTCAGTTGAGCCCGCATCTGGTCCTCAACATAGATTTCCTGCAGGACATCTTCAAGGGTGATCTCCAGCTTCTTCCTATGCATGTTTGCATAGAACTTGCTCCACCCAGCGGGGAGCTTTGAGACAATCCCTCCAACAACAAACTTGTCGGGGAGGGGCATCGTCTCGTCTTCCAGCTTCTGTCGCAGTTTCAGGAACTCCTTCACCTGCGGCAGCATAGACTTTTCGTCCTCAAAGAACCACTTGTGATATCTTTCAACCACAAAGATTTTACTGCAGTTTTTGTCTTCTTCGTAGAGTTTTTCTAGAGACTCCCATATGTCTCTAGCGATAGTCTTCTTAGAATATGATTCTGCAAGGGAATCTTCCATAGCATTCAGGATAAGCAGCCTGCAAATACTATTTTTTCTTCTCCATTTTGCTTGAAGTTTAGTAGCCGCGGTGATTGCGGCAGCAGACCCAAGATCTGGAACAGTAGATTCTTCCTCCAGAAGCACGTGATCTACGTCTTTGAGTTGAAGGGTGAGATAAACCTTCCTCTTCCAGACTTGGTAATGTTCTCCATCAAACTTTTCTAACTTACAAAATTCAGAATTGAAGACTGAAACATTAACGTTTTCCATCGTAGCGATATAGCTTTGAGATTGTTAGTGCCGGGACACAATTTTTCGATGAAAAACTGAGAAGATGAAACAATTGTAAGAACAATGTTCCAACGCAACACTTCTAGGAAGGTTGCGCGAGTATAACGAAGATCTAAAAAGATCTCGTTTTAGTATTACGAGAATCTAAAAAGATTTCGTAATCCACAGCAGCATATGATATACAAGAATCTAAGAAGATTTCGTAATCACAGCAGCGAAGAAGATGACAGGCGAAAGGTGGAAGATGGCCTGCTGGGGTGAATGATCACCGTTGCTCAAAGCTATATTCGTCCCACACGAATAGCTTCCAGGAACCAGCAAGTTCTTCGGAGAACTTTGGAACACTTCTGCTCTTATGACTCGGATCGTACACGGACTCCCGTGCAAAAGCAACGTTGGTGCAAAGCTTCTCTTCTCTCTCACAGACTCTGTTTATTTGTGTTAAGAAACACTTGTAAACTTTCATGACTCTCTGAACGTATTCTGTATTATATATTCTTCTGCCTGTGAGAGAGAGGAGACCTTATATAGGCCCGAGTAGCAACTGTCCGGTTAGCAAATTATTCGGGACTTGGTAATAACCACTCCGAACGTGCAGTAACCGCTCAGATCATGCACAGGCACGATCTGAAACAAGTTGCGCCACTCTGGCACCCTGCGCGCCTTGCATACTGCGCACTGAGCCACTTGCGCCAACCTGCGCCACTGCGCGCACTGCGCCACTGCACAACCTGTGCGACCTGTGCCACCTTGCGCCACTCGCGCAACGTGCGCCACGCGCGCCACGCGCGCAACCAGGTCACCCGGCGCAACCTGTGCGCAACCTGGCGCGCACCCTGGTCGCGCAACCTGTGGCGCGCAACGTGGCAGCGCAAGTGGCTCGCGCAACGAGCGCAACTAAAGCGCACTATGCGCCTAGCGACGATGCTGACGTGCTAAGTGCAAAGTGCGCCAACAAAACGCCACATTACGTCTCATGAGCCCAGGAGCCCGAGTCCGAGTCGCTAAGCCCCTACGGGGCTTAGCTCTCATGGAAATAAATTTTCCAAGAGCAAAAATCATGAATGCTTTCAATTGTTGATTTAGCCTTTTTTCCATTAGAAAAATAATCCCACATGGCACACCCATGTGCACCTCCACACCACATGTGCATCTCTAAACTAGCAAAGCTAATATATAGAGATACAAGTCCTTTGGTCTAGCCGATGTGGAACTAAAATTCACTTTGAAAAAGACCAAAACCCAACATGTCCAAACTCTTTCAATTTCATAGTGTCCTTGTTTCGAGAATGCATTGCTGATTATATTAGTTACTCCTGTGATTTATAGAGGAAATTGAAATGCTGAACTCAATCAAGTATACAAGTTAAGTGTAAAAAAAATGATGTATCCCTTCCTACCAGTTTATCATTCTGCCAGGTCCAAATATTTATGTCTATAGTTGACATGCGAGACCATCTACATAACATGCACAAGTCTACATGACATGTGCAACCGTGTGACTGAACTTATAATTTCATAAAATCTATTATTAGTTGTCTTTTAAGGTTCAAAGTATCGGTATCTATTGTAATTGATTGATTATTTTATTGATAGTCCTCTGGGCTTTATATAGCCTTACAGTCAATATTACAATGATGGAATATCCTGTGGCATGTTCTGGCTTACCAAATATATCACAGGATATTCCAATATCCTTTATGCTAATACAATCTACTAAATATGACATACTAAATATTCCAACACTCCCCCTCAAGATGAGCGAAAGATATTCACTAAGTCCATCTTGTCACATCCTCTAATCATGCTCACAGAGGTAAGTCCCTTGGTTAGTCCGTCTGCTATCTGATCCCTGGTCGGAACGTGGCCAAGCTCCAGCAATCCGCTATCCAGCTTCTCTTTGATGAAGAATCTATCAATCTTGATGTGTTTGGTCCTGTCATGCTGTACTGGATTGTTGGCGATACTAATAGCTGATTGATTGTCACACCACAATTTCATCTTGGCTCCTTGATCCAGCTTCAGTTCTACCAGCATGTTCTTCAACCATAGCAGTTCTGCAACTCCCAGGGCCATAGTTCTGTACTCTGTTTCCGCTGTCGATCTGGCCACCACAGGCTGCTTCTTACTCCTCCAGAAGACTAGATTGTCTCCTACGAATATGCAATATCCTGAGGTAGACCTTCTGTCATCGGCACAGCTAGCCCAGTCAGAATCACAGTAGCCTTCAATGCTTACGTGATTGTTCTTCTTGAATATCAGTCCCTTTCCGGGGGCACCCTTCAAGTACCTCAGGATCTCGTACACTGCATTCATATGACCCTTCCGTGGGTCATGCATGTAGCGGCTCACCACACTCATTGCAAAACAGATATCAGGTCGTGTGTGGCTCAGATAGATCAACTTGTCCACTAGTCTCTGGTATCTGTCTCGATCAACTGGGTCTCTAGCCTCGGCCTCTAACTTGATGTAGCACCCAGTTTTCTGAAATTGGGGATTTTTGAAAATTTATTATTTTTTATTATTAATTAATAGTATTTTAGTCATGATATAATTTATAGTGATTATTAGTGTGATTAAACCATTTTCTAAGTCATGCTAAGTCATGACTTGTGACTTTGTGACTTTGTTAGTAAACCTTAGTGTAAACCCTAGTTTCTCTAACCTAGAAGTTGCCATGACCATGAGAACTTGACCATAGGCTTAGAATATCATTTGAGTGATTTTTGGCCATAGGGGTATTTTGGTAATTTTTAGGAATTTATTTGGAATTTAGTGGGATTAGTGAGATTTTACTATTCATGGACTTTTAGATTAGTGACTTGCTAATCCCTAACCTAATTACCCTAATCTATAGGTTAAACCCTAACCTAGAATGGCTAAGGGGATTAGATATTCATGGTAGTCAAGCTATATAAATATCTAGATATTATTTATTGATATTTTGCTTAAATTATGCAAAATATCTTAAACCCCTTTACAAAGTCCTTCCCTTAGCTTGCAAGTAACCCAAGGACACCCCCCATGCTATGACCAGCCAAGAACACCCCCTTGGCAGCCCACACATCCTATATTAACCCCCACATTAATTCATGATCAATTTACATGAATTTAATCCTAGAAAATCCTATTTTCTTCAAACACCCATAACTTGATCAATTTTGATCCAAATCACCTCTAGTTTCTTGCATTGGACTCCCCTACACTAGAGGGTACTAGTTAGGGCCTGCTATCAAGGGTTTGAGGGGCTTTGGGCATCACCAAGTGGAAGGACACACCCCCCCTCCTTATTGATTTTCATTGGATTTGCACAAATAGGTAAATGTCCATAAACCATGTTAATTTTGTGTTTTCTCTTCATATTTGCATGCATCTAGGTACTAGGGAACTGTAGGATTAGTTGGGTGAAAATTAGGATTAATTTGGTGTCCGTATCGGACACGTATCCATGTTTGAATTTCTGTGTTTGGTGAAATGCCTCAAAGGAGAGGACTTTCAGTTTTTGCAAAACTTTTTACACAAAAACCTAGTCCTAGGCTTCCTAACCCTAACCCTAGTCTACTGCACACAAACCAATGCAGTGTCCGTGTCCAAAACGGACACGAACCCACTGCACGAGACCCTCGTGCAGTGTCCTGCTACCACCCCCTCAGTTCTCACTGTAGACACGACGTGGACACGTGAAATTTGGTGTGGACACGGGGGCAGTGTCTGCGCACACTCCCCCAAAGTTTCACCATGTGTCGTTTTGTGTCGGACACGAAATTCGCTTCGCACTGGTCCTACACTGGGACGCACACACGCACAGACACCAACTTCGCGCGTCTCGTGTCGCGCGGACACGACACAATGACACCTCGTGTTTGCACGAGAGTGTAGCCCATCATGTGGGCTACACGTGGACACGAGCACGAGATTCCACGTGGCTCGTGTCGTGTGCACGAGACACGTGCATCTCTGCACGACGCGGCGCAGAACAGTGCGTATCAGTCGTGTTTTCACGACTGATACGGCCTTCGTGTCGTGTCCAGAGGACACGTAGACACCGTGCAGGGTGTTGGACACGTGCACCTATCCTAGGCGAACACGTGGGCATAACCACGTGTCCTGAGTGTGTGTGTGTCGTGTCCTAGAGTGGACTGCACGCGTGCACGACGCTGTGCACGCGTGTGTGTATCAGGATTTACCCGTGTCATGTTTTTGTGTGTTTGGACACGGGAATTCGTGTCGTGGTGTCGTGTCAGTGTCCTAGGACCCTAGAGTATTTATGGGGGGTTAGTTACCAACCGTTAGTATCGAGTCTTAGCCCGATTAGGTTGTGTTATTCGAATTACCCCTCTCGAGTGCAACTGTGCACTGTCACAGTTTTGAGATTATTTCCAGGTTTTTGAAAATCGAATTTTGATTCGATTTTATTAATGATTATGTATTAGAATAGTGTATTCTAGTGAGTATATGTGTAGTATACATGTAATTGTGAGTGTGGGTCGATTTTGGGGAGTTTTGGGTGTGTGTGTATAGTTATATATGTATATACATATGTATGTATATATGTTATATAGTGTGTGTGTTTTGGGAGCCATAGTGGTTCCAGAACCTGGAACATCCCCCCCCCCCCCCTTTTCTCTGTCCAGACCTCTCTCTCTCTCTTTCAGTCTCTCTCTCTTTCACTCTCTCTCACTCTATGTCCCTCTCTCTATGTCTCTCTATATATATGTAATATATATAAGTTATATATATATATATATATATGATATATATATATATGGTATCTATATATAGGTACCTATATGATATATGTGTATACTTAGTCTATAGGCCTATATAGTTATGTGTATGTATATATATATATATGTAAGATATATATATATGTGAGTGTGGGTTGTATTATATAGAGTATTACATATTGGTATTTGGGTAGTAGATAGATAGTGTATGTCTATATATATAGATATATATATATATATGTATGACTACTAGGTATAGGTTTATATAGAAACCTAAACACTAGCCTATGGCCAAGATTATTAGCCTATGGCATTAGAGGCTAACCCAACTAACCCTAATGACCCAAAACCCAACTTGTTGACCCTTGTTGACTAAGGGTTGACCAAAGTCAACCTTAGGTCAAAAGTGACCTAGTTAACCTAGAAATGACTAGGAATGACCTAAAACAACTAGTTTAGCTAGATTGACTAAAACCCTAACTAGTTGACTAGTGTTGACCTAACTTTGACTAGTTTGACTTTAGAGTTGACCAAGAGTTGACTTTTGACCAGATTGACCTAGAATCATGTAGTATGCATTGTATACTCTATTTTTACCATTGTGGATATGTTGTGACCTGTTTTACTCTAAATAGGACTCTGTGCCACCAGTTCGGACATCTATTCATATCAGTCATACAGGGTGACAGGCGAGTACATTCTCTGATCTCTTCATGCTTGTTAGGACTTATATTCTTGCTTTAGATTACTTTACATGATGCTGTCACGTCTTATCACGGATTGGTACTATATGGATCTTGTTATGCGATGTTATCTCCCTCGGGGTGCATCAGATACAGTTGTCATGTGCTTTTCACGAACATCTTGTATTTCATGTACACCGCTTTCATGTATACTCTTGTGCAATCTTGTACTCTCATGATCACGCGAGCAAACATGATAAAAACCTCTTGTGCAAAGTAACGTAACTTGACTGGATCCTTGTGTATTGATTGGGGAGGGTGAGTAGGAAATGGTTATGTGATCAAAATCCCATCTTGTACAAATTCTTGTGAAATCTTGTGAAATCTTGTATATGTCCTAAGCCCGTTTATATAACCATATCATGCTCTAAATCACAGGTTACCTACAGTTCTTACTTATCATATATATAGATATTTCCAGTTATCAAATCTCTCTCGTTTTACATATATTCTTTACAGTTCATGTATCTTACGCTATGCATGCTTTATATTTCCCAACCTGATATGAACTGCGTGAGATGTATTGTGCTCGTTCCTGTCCTGACTGGGCCTGTTGAAAATATTACAGATGATGATGGTGACTGTCCTACCTTCTATGGGACACATGAGGGTGACCTTCAGGATCCTGAGGAGCATCTAGCTCAGTAGAGGGTGCCTAGTCTAGTCTAGTGTTTACAGTTTTCATTTTGTATCAGACTGTTTCGATTGTTAGTTGTGACTTAGTTATATTTCAGGTCTTGTACTTATTTGTGTTGGACATCTACTTGTGTGGTGTGATAACTCTATATATATTCAGTTCTTTCTTTCATCTGATTCCATATCATGTTCTATCTTTATCTTTCCTAGACTTGTATTTGAGATATAGAGTTGAGATGTTCTGTTATACCTCCGTGCGGAGATGACAGGTTTATATGTCTTATTGTTAGATGTTAGTTGTTATAGATGACCTATACAGCGTTCTACCGCCGACACTGCGGCGTAGGCTGGACGTACCCACGTTCTCGTGCCCCTAATCAGGGTGCGGGTCGTGACACGTTTTTGTGGTGGCCCATGCAGGTCGAGAGTCGCATTTGTGCGATTTCGTAGTAGCACGACGACTTAGTTGTACTGCTACGAGCCTGCGATAGAATATAGGAATTAAGGTATTAGGATGAGAGTATACTCAATCACTGTTAGGATTTCATGAGAGATTCCGGGACGACCCTTGAGAATCTTATTTTGAACTTCGATATTGAAAACCCTTTTCCTCTTGTTTTAATTCACCCTCACTCTTTGATGTTTAAGGGATCTTGGACTATTTAACCTTATTCATCATTACCTCCCTTATATTTTGACCTTCTTTACTGCTAATTTAGCCTTAGTTTTGCAAGCTTATATTTTATCGAGCTTGATCACGACATATTTTATTGGGGGCTAGTACCCACTAACATATTGTCTAATCAGGGCCGGTGCATGATGGTCTGATCAACCTATTGCACTTTGGTTCGCTTTCATATATTATTCTACATGGATGGAGCCACTTGCAGGTTCTGTTCTTTCAAATCCATTCCCATCTTGTTTATTATATCTGTCTTGAAATCCAATTCCATATGCTCCTACCTATTTCTTATTTTTGATGAATTTGACCTGATAGTTCTTTTGATTTTATCTCTTACTTAGGAGTAGGAGTAGGAGTAGGAGTAGCTCTAATTGTTAATATAATCCTTTAGGAATGAATTGATGTATGTGCTATACCTTTGACTTAGAAGAGTAGCTCTAACCATAGAATGGTAAACCTCTTAACCCTATTGATTCATTGTTTTCTTACCTACCTAGTCTAATACCCATAGTCACAGACTATCCCATTTAACCTATCCTTGTACTACTATTGCATCACAACTTCTGGGTTAAATTTAGGCCATTGACCATTCCCACTCTAATTATGATCATCGTAGGCACATTACCATGACTTTTAAATTAGGAGCACAAGACTAGTTGTTTTCTCAAAACCAATTTCACAGGCATGACCTAGACTTGACAACCTACACCCATGACCTTAGTATCCCACTAAGGCACACCATTTTATACTTCAATTGCTTAGTACGACTTTCCTGACACAAGACTTCATCCTAAATTACCCCATAGAGTTACTTTTGATTCCAATTTAAATTGAGGACACCCTTGACCTAAACCTGCCAGTCCAATTTATTGGACATGACCCAGTATAGGTCTACTATCCACATTTTACTTGTTGACCTTGTATGCTGCTAAGTAGTAACTCTGACTTTGATTGTTGAGTGTTTGACCTAGAAGGAGTATGACCATTCTAATTTCGAGGACGAAATTTTCTAAGGAGGGTAGACTTGTAGCACCCAGTTTTCTGAAATTGGGGATTTTTGAAAATTTATTATTTTTTATTATTAATTAATAGTATTTTAGTCATGATATAATTTATAGTGATTATTAGTGTGATTAAACCATTTTCTAAGTCATGCTAAGTCATGACTTGTGACTTTGTGACTTTGTTAGTAAACCTTAGTGTAAACCCTAGTTTCTCTAACCTAGAAGTTGCCATGACCATGAGAACTTGACCATAGGCTTAGAATATCATTTGAGTGATTTTTGGCCATAGGGGTATTTTGGTAATTTTTAGGAATTTATTTGGAATTTAGTGGGATTAGTGAGATTTTACTATTCATGGACTTTTAGATTAGTGACTTGCTAATCCCTAACCTAATTACCCTAATCTATAGGTTAAACCCTAACCTAGAATGGCTAAGGGGATTAGATATTCATGGTAGTCAAGCTATATAAATATCTAGATATTATTTATTGATATTTTGCTTAAATTATGCAAAATATCTTAAACCCCTTTACAAAGTCCTTCCCTTAGCTTGCAAGTAACCCAAGGACACCCCCCATGCTATGACCAGCCAAGAACACCCCCTTGGCAGCCCACACATCCTATATTAACCCCCACATTAATTCATGATCAATTTACATGAATTTAATCCTAGAAAATCCTATTTTCTTCAAACACCCATAACTTGATCAATTTTGATCCAAATCACCTCTAGTTTCTTGCATTGGACTCCCCTACACTAGAGGGTACTAGTTAGGGCCTGCTATCAAGGGTTTGAGGGGCTTTGGGCATCACCAAGTGGAAGGACACACCCCCCCCTCCTTATTGATTTTCATTGGATTTGCACAAATAGGTAAATGTCCATAAACCATGTTAATTTTGTGTTTTCTCTTCATATTTGCATGCATCTAGGTACTAGGGAACTGTAGGATTAGTTGGGTGAAAATTAGGATTAATTTGGTGTCCGTATCGGACACGTATCCATGTTTGAATTTCTGTGTTTGGTGAAATGCCTCAAAGGAGAGGACTTTCAGTTTTTGCAAAACTTTTTACACAAAAACCTAGTCCTAGGCTTCCTAACCCTAACCCTAGTCTACTGCACACAAACCAATGCAGTGTCCGTGTCCAAAACGGACACGAACCCACTGCACGAGACCCTCGTGCAGTGTCCTGCTACCACCCCCTCAGTTCTCACTGTAGACACGACGTGGACACGTGAAATTTGGTGTGGACACGGGGGCAGTGTCTGCGCACACTCCCCCAAAGTTTCACCATGTGTCGTTTTGTGTCGGACACGAAATTCGCTTCGCACTGGTCCTACACTGGGACGCACACACGCACAGACACCAACTTCGCGCGTCTCGTGTCGCGCGGACACGACACAATGACACCTCGTGTTTGCACGAGAGTGTAGCCCATCATGTGGGCTACACGTGGACACGAGCACGAGATTCCACGTGGCTCGTGTCGTGTGCACGAGACACGTGCATCTCTGCACGACGCGGCGCAGAACAGTGCGTATCAGTCGTGTTTTCACGACTGATACGGCCTTCGTGTCGTGTCCAGAGGACACGTAGACACCGTGCAGGGTGTTGGACACGTGCACCTATCCTAGGCGAACACGTGGGCATAACCACGTGTCCTGAGTGTGTGTGTGTCGTGTCCTAGAGTGGACTGCACGCGTGCACGACGCTGTGCACGCGTGTGTGTATCAGGATTTACCCGTGTCATGTTTTTGTGTGTTTGGACACGGGAATTCGTGTCGTGGTGTCGTGTCAGTGTCCTAGGACCCTAGAGTATTTATGGGGGGTTAGTTACCAACCGTTAGTATCGAGTCTTAGCCCGATTAGGTTGTGTTATTCGAATTACCCCTCTCGAGTGCAACTGTGCACTGTCACAGTTTTGAGATTATTTCCAGGTTTTTGAAAATCGAATTTTGATTCGATTTTATTAATGATTATGTATTAGAATAGTGTATTCTAGTGAGTATATGTGTAGTATACATGTAATTGTGAGTGTGGGTCGATTTTGGGGAGTTTTGGGTGTGTGTGTATAGTTATATATGTATATACATATGTATGTATATATGTTATATAGTGTGTGTGTTTTGGGAGCCATAGTGGTTCCAGAACCTGGAACATCCCCCCCCCCCCCTTTTCTCTGTCCAGACCTCTCTCTCTCTCTTTCAGTCTCTCTCTCTTTCACTCTCTCTCACTCTATGTCCCTCTCTCTATGTCTCTCTATATATATGTAATATATATATAAGTTATATATATATATATATATATGATATATATATATATATGGTATCTATATATAGGTACCTATATGATATATGTGTATACTTAGTCTATAGGCCTATATAGTTATGTGTATGTATATATATATATATGTAAGATATATATATATGTGAGTGTGGGTTGTATTATATAGAGTATTACATATTGGTATTTGGGTAGTAGATAGATAGTGTATGTCTATATATATAGATATATATATATATATGTATGACTACTAGGTATAGGTTTATATAGAAACCTAAACACTAGCCTATGGCCAAGATTATTAGCCTATGGCATTAGAGGCTAACCCAACTAACCCTAATGACCCAAAACCCAACTTGTTGACCCTTGTTGACTAAGGGTTGACCAAAGTCAACCTTAGGTCAAAAGTGACCTAGTTAACCTAGAAATGACTAGGAATGACCTAAAACAACTAGTTTAGCTAGATTGACTAAAACCCTAACTAGTTGACTAGTGTTGACCTAACTTTGACTAGTTTGACTTTAGAGTTGACCAAGAGTTGACTTTTGACCAGATTGACCTAGAATCATGTAGTATGCATTGTATACTCTATTTTTACCATTGTGGATATGTTGTGACCTGTTTTACTCTAAATAGGACTCTGTGCCACCAGTTCGGACATCTATTCATATCAGTCATACAGGGTGACAGGCGAGTACATTCTCTGATCTCTTCATGCTTGTTAGGACTTATATTCTTGCTTTAGATTACTTTACATGATGCTGTCACGTCTTATCACGGATTGGTACTATATGGATCTTGTTATGCGATGTTATCTCCCTCGGGGTGCATCAGATACAGTTGTCATGTGCTTTTCACGAACATCTTGTATTTCATGTACACCGCTTTCATGTATACTCTTGTGCAATCTTGTACTCTCATGATCACGCGAGCAAACATGATAAAAACCTCTTGTGCAAAGTAACGTAACTTGACTGGATCCTTGTGTATTGA
Source organism: Iris pallida (assembly GCA_029216955.1). NCBI lineage: Eukaryota > Viridiplantae > Streptophyta > Magnoliopsida > Asparagales > Iridaceae > Iris > Iris pallida. The sequence continues at coordinate 29,800,863 of JANAVB010027598.1, forward strand.
TTGGGGAGGGTGAGTAGGAAATGGTTATGTGATCAAAATCCCATCTTGTACAAATTCTTGTGAAATCTTGTGAAATCTTGTATATGTCCTAAGCCCGTTTATATAACCATATCATGCTCTAAATCACAGGTTACCTACAGTTCTTACTTATCATATATATAGATATTTCCAGTTATCAAATCTCTCTCGTTTTACATATATTCTTTACAGTTCATGTATCTTACGCTATGCATGCTTTATATTTCCCAACCTGATATGAACTGCGTGAGATGTATTGTGCTCGTTCCTGTCCTGACTGGGCCTGTTGAAAATATTACAGATGATGATGGTGACTGTCCTACCTTCTATGGGACACATGAGGGTGACCTTCAGGATCCTGAGGAGCATCTAGCTCAGTAGAGGGTGCCTAGTCTAGTCTAGTGTTTACAGTTTTCATTTTGTATCAGACTGTTTCGATTGTTAGTTGTGACTTAGTTATATTTCAGGTCTTGTACTTATTTGTGTTGGACATCTACTTGTGTGGTGTGATAACTCTATATATATTCAGTTCTTTCTTTCATCTGATTCCATATCATGTTCTATCTTTATCTTTCCTAGACTTGTATTTGAGATATAGAGTTGAGATGTTCTGTTATACCTCCGTGCGGAGATGACAGGTTTATATGTCTTATTGTTAGATGTTAGTTGTTATAGATGACCTATACAGCGTTCTACCGCCGACACTGCGGCGTAGGCTGGACGTACCCACGTTCTCGTGCCCCTAATCAGGGTGCGGGTCGTGACACTTGAACCTCTGGTCTATTGGCGTTGCTGCAGGTTTGCACCCCAACATCCTTGTCTCTGTAAGAAAGTCAAGTGCATACTTCCTCTGAGAAAGAACAATCTCCTCTGCGTCTCGAGCGATCTCTATCCCAAGGAAGTAGCGAAGAAGACCAAGGTCCTTCACCTCAAATTTCCTGCCAAGCTTTCCCTTGAGTCGGGCTATCTCCTGTTCATCATCTCCTGTGATAATCATGTCGTCCACATACACCGCAAGCATGGTGATGTGGCCTCCACTCCGTCTGAAGAATACACTATGATCAGTATTGATCTACTGGTATTCCATCCCTATCATCGTCCTCCTGAATCTGTCAAACCACGTCCGAGGAGACTGTTTAGTCCATAAAGGGACTTCTTCAACCTGCAGACCTTGTCCACTGTCTGGTTGGTGCCGAATCCTGGTGGTATCTCCATGTATACCTCCTCCACCAGATTCCCATGAAGAAATGCATTTTTCACATCCAGTTGGTGTAGCTTCCATCCACCATTCGGTGCCAAAGAAATCAGGGTCCTGACAGTACTCATCTTTGTGACTGGTGCAAAGGTCTCGTCATAGCCGATGCCGTACGTCTGACTGTATCCTTTTGCCACCAGTTGAGCTTTGTAGCGCTCAACCTGTCCATCTGGGTTCTGCTTCACAGTAAAGACCCACTTGCATCCGACTGCACTTTTCCCCTCTGGCAGTCTCATCAGCTCCCAACTGTGGTTCTTCTCAAGAGCTCCTAACTCCTCGAGCATTGCCGTTTTCCACTTTGGATCGTTCTTGGCAACCTGCCAATTGTTAGGTACAGTAATACTATCCAAAGATGCAATAAATGCTCCATGAGAAGAAGAGATATGGTCATAAGAAACAAACTGAGCAAGGTCCCAACCATATCTGTTCGGAGGATTTTTCGCATTGCTGCGAGTGGTCCTCCGTACTGATAATGGTGTGGGAGGAGTAGGGAGAATGATATCACCTGAAGGGGATGATGGTGGTAGTGTAGGTGTCTCAGGAATCACGGACGCAGGCAAGGGACTTAGCACTGACACTGTAGGTACTGGTCATGCAGTTTGCTTTCCTCTTCTGCTGTAGGTAAGTAACTCCCCCTGAGCCGTAGGCCTAACACCTCTCATCTCCTCTCCCTGTTCCTCTTTATCTTCCTGCTCCTCCTCAACCGTGCCTCTATGTCAAACTCCTAAATCGGTCACCACCGAGCTCTCCTTCTCCCCCTCTCGCCTCATACTGGCAGTATTAGGCGTGTGGTTTGAAGTTCCCTCCTGACGATAGTATGGCTCATGCTCCCGGAAGTGGACATCCATACTTACAAACTTCTTTTCTACTGGACTCCAGCATACGTACCCCTTCTGAGTCGCCGAGTAGCCCACGAAGATGCACTTGACTGCTCTAGGATCAAGCTTTCCAACTGATGGCCTGCTGTCCTTCACAAAACATACGCACCCAAACACCTTCAGTGGGAGTATCCCACTGTTATTGTCTTGCAATATTTCACATGAGAACTTCCATCCCAGGACCTTCGAAGGCATTTTGTTGATTAGTTGAGCTGCTGTCAACACTGCATGCCCCCACAGACTCTGTGGGACATTCATGTCGATCATCATGCTTCTTGCGACCTCCAGAAGGTGTCTGTTCTTCCTTTCTGCTACGCCATTTTGTGCATGTGTGTATGCACAGGTAGTCCGATGCTGTATCCCGTGTGCTGACAAGTATTCTGCAAGTGTTCTGTTTGTATACTCCGTTCCATTGTCAGACCTCAGTACCTTCACAATTGTCTCATACTGAGTCTGGACATGTTTGTGAAAATTCTGAAAACAAGTAGGTACATCACTCTTATTTTTCATCAGGTACAACCAGGTGACACGAGAAGCACAATCAATGAATGAAACAAAGTACTTATAACCATTCATAGTATTAGTGGCACATGGACCCCAAACATCAGAGTGTACTACCTCAAAAACAGAAGAGCTCCTGTGACCCGTACCAATATATGAACTCCTACTAAGTTTGCCTAACTCGCATGCATCACATACTAGTTTTTCTTTATTTGATTTTTCATAAATATCTGGATACAATTTACTTAAAGTGTCAAAGGAGGAATGCCCCAACCTCCTATGATAGAGTATCAAAGTATCCTCGGCTCTTATCTGCAGCCCTCCCATACCAGCCTTCTCTGCTATAGACATTAGTGCTGAGTCCATTCTTTCTCGATCCAGGTACCACAGTCCTTTATGCCAAGTGTCAGTCCAAAGTCTTCGTCCCGTCTCTTTCTCCTGGAAGATCACCTTAGGGATATCAAAAGAAACAATGCATTTAAGTTGAAGGATTATAGAACTAATGGACAAGAGACTGACTGGAAAGGATGAATCATGTAAAACATTGGATAATTTTACTGAACCTGTACAATTAACAGTAACCTTATCGACCACTGGCTGGAAAGTGCCATCAGCTGTCTGAATGCTATTAGGTGAGTGTAGGAGGAGAACTCACTAGCATTTTCCGTCACATGTCGAGATGCTCCCGAGTCGATAATCCAGTCTGGCGATTTAAGGGAAGCAATGGATGCAAGAACAAGTGAGACGTCAGTACCTTCTGATGGATAGGCATACATGGCGGCGTTGCCTCCAGGAAGACTGAGGTGGACGCCTCCTCTGTTGCGTCCCTCCTGTCTCCATCATTTGACGTTCGCTGCTTCCTCCTGAGCATCTCCAACATGTCCACCAGTGCCTGATCCTCGGTAAAGGTGCCGCCAGCTCCTCCATCTCCTTATGCTACCAGCAGGTTCATTCGATAACCTCCTCGACCGTCTCGTCGACCCCCACGACCACGGCCACGTCCTCCAAAATGTCCTCGTCTACCGAGCTGTCCCCGTCCACCACCTGAATCTTCCTCCTTATGTGGTTTGGTGCAAGCATACCGATGGTGGCCCATCTTCCCGCAGTTGTAGCACTGCCGGTTATGTTGCCAGGCCTCTTCCTTAGGCCCTGTGTCGCCCGAGCTGGTGACTTTCAGTGCTGACTTTGCTTCAGGAGGACCACCTGTCCCCGTCTGCAGTCTGAGCGTCTCTTCCTGGATCATGGCTGAGATAGCCTCCTCAAGAGTGGGGATCTTCGGTTGGACGAGAAGTAGGGCCGTCCTCTGAGCGAATGCTGCAGTCAGCCCTTTGAAGAATTTCATCGTCCTCTCCTGTAGACATACCTGTCTCTCTTTACACTTCGGGTCCCTGCAGCTTGTCCGATCTGAAGTGTGATCGTAATCCAGCCACAGACGCTCCAACTCCGTGGCATACTCCTGCACCGTCTTCTCTTTCTGTACAGTATCGTCGATCTCTCCCTTGATCTGGAAGACCCGTAAGTTGTTCTCCACACCATCATAGTTCCGTCTCAACTTCTCCCACACATCTTTTACCATCTCAATGTCGTCTACTGTGGCGGCAATAGACTGGACTAAGGAGTTGAGAAGCCAGATGTAGATCACCATATGAGTGGACTTCTACTCGTCGTGTCCTGTCGAGCCCTCGTCCGGCTCTGTCTTCTTGCCCAACAGGAACCCCTCCAGGTTCTTTCCTGCGAGGGTTCGTCTTACCCACCGTGACCAACTCAGATAGGTAGCTGGTCCATCCAGCTTCATATCGATGGAGGGAAGCTCCAATCTCGTCGACGTTCGTGTCGTGCTCTCACCAGCCGACATCTTTATCAGCTTCATCAACGTCGCAACCTCCGCAGGATCCAACTTTTTGATGATCTCCTCCATCGATCTTCCTTTTTGATGATCACGTCACACCCATCACACGACTCACGCTCGTCCTCGTCGTCCGCTTCTAGATTCGAACATATTTTTTATCAGATCTAGGCCTTCGGTATCAACTTTTGGAACGATCCGAACAGCGGTGACGCGAGTGCCGTCGCGTGTGTCAGTGTCGGCAACAGTCGCAGGAGCCGTGCGCGTCGGGGGGGGGGGGGGGCCGGCGCGCGTGCAACAACACCGCAGCCACGTGGCATGTGGGGGCCGCGGAGGCTCTGGTCGCGCGCGCGTGGGCTCTAGCCGCGTGTGGGAAGGGCGGTGTAGCGGCTAGGGTTTGGTAGAAATAGCGGAGGGGTGGGTCGGTTGGTGGCGGCTAGGGTTAGGGTTTGGGAAAATCTGGCTCTGATACCATGTTGTAATTGATTGATTATTTTATTGATAGTCCTCTTGGCTTTATATAGCCTTACAGTCAATATTACAATGATGGAATATCCTGTGACATATACTGGCATACCAAATATGTCACAAGATATTCCAATTTTCTTTATGCTAATACAATCTACTAAATATGACATACTAAATATTCCAACAGTATCGGAATCGGTATCGGACGATTCCTATGAGTATCGGGATTGGCGGTATCGGCAGTATTGGAGGTTTCGGATCGGAGTATCGGATTTTTTGGTATTGGAAAGCAAATAATTATCAATAAATTTTTAGCATTTTAGAAAATATATTTTATACATTTATGCATAATTTTAATATTTTCAGTGTTGTTTCTTAGTAGTTTTAAAATAGAATGATATAGTAGTTACTCTTACCGATTGATTTACATTTGATAGTTAAGTTTTCTTCTTTTACATGCTTTTATAACCTTTCTATGCTTTTACACCCTTGCTGATTGGTTTTTTTTCGTTCAAATTTTTTGCGGAATTGACCGGAAAAGAGACCCCCAATGTCAGTATCGGTTAGTATCATGTATCGGTCGGTATCGGATCAGGACATGCCAAAATGTATCGGTATCGGCCGTATTGGATCGATATCGGCCGATACTGTGAACTATGCTTTTATTACATAGTTAAATTACATAGTTACAAAGGGGTCAAGTAATTTATCAGATGCCGGTGTGACAAAGGTCAAGTCTTCTGACGAGGCCGATCTGGTCCTATCAGTTGTAGATCATGAGAGCATCAATCAAATGGGTGATAGCTTAATGATGCTCTTACTATATGTGTTCGAACCGTGATTGGTTTGCCATGTATGATAAGATGGATGACAAAAACATCTTGATGTAACATGCCAAACAAGACAATCAGCATTGACACAGTTCGTATTAGGATGCATGATAGCCTCGTCGGGGCACATTTGACACGTTCATGAGTTAGAAGAAGAATTTTATCTCCTTGTGTATAATGGATTCCTGTGGTTACATAGTTCTACGAGTCTTTAGAGGTGCCTTAGTGGTGATGGAGGTAGTCAAAGAAGAAGGTTGTACGTCTTGTCCTTATGCAAGACGGTTGCAGGCTAGGCAACAATATCATCCACGAACAAAATCTGAAATGAATTTAATCAAGTTGTGGCATAAGGCTTGTTTATATGTCAAAAAGGCATGACTTTACTGATCAGGCAACAAGGCGATATGATCAACCTTTGTGAGCATTGTATTCAACAAATAATGTCGAACTTAGTTTACCAAGGTGGTGCATTGGACCAAGTCGGCGCTTGATTATGTCCACTCGTCTGTCTGGGGTCCTTCGTTTATTCAACCGAAGGACGACATGAGATACTCTCTCGTTGATCGGTGACTACTCAAGGATGGTGGTGGGTCATTCATTTCGTCCTGAGGATGAGGCTCGGGCTATCACTTCGGATCATTCATTTCGTCTACCTTGCACCTGCAGAAAAGCTGGTGGTGGGTCAGTACATTAACGTACTGGTGATATGAACAAAGGCTATATCGTCTGAAACGATCACTAAGTCATTTAGTGAGAAAACATTTCTTGTGATATGATCTTGCTACTTTTACCTACATTCATTTCATGCAGTGCAAATTACATCTTTTGAAAACACTTTCGAAAAGCCACAGTTCATTTCAATTCATTACAAGCATTCAGGGGACTATTCTATTCATGCACGGTAACTACTCATTTCATGTGAAGTGCGCAGCGTGTTTCATGAGCCATACCCATTTCTCTTAGTTCCAACATTTCTTAGAGTCAACTACAAGCACGATTTCATTTCACTTCTTATCATAGTACATGACATTCTTTGCAACAGATTATTCTCTATAAGCAATATTGTTGGAGAATCCCTTGATTCTCTCTCCCCTTGTTATTAGTTATTATTAGAGAGGATTTTTTGTTTTCATTTAGTTTTTCTTTCCATAAAGTTCTCCTTGATTCAAGGATGGATATTGATTGTAATAAAGTTCTCGTTGATTCAAGGATGGACATTGATTGTATTTTTTCTATTTAAATCAGCCTTGGAGCTGAAGAATAAACAGGAAAGCATTCACCACTTGTTTTCTAATACATGCACGATTTCATTTCACTTCTTATCATAGTACATGACATATTCTTTGCAACAAATTATTTTCTATAAGCAATATATATATCACTTTTCAATAATTCTTACCATAGCCGATGATCCATCCCTGCACAAGACAAGGATTAGAATAAACATGATATAACCAATACTGTTCCCTGTTCGTCTCTGCATTGTTAGCTTACAAAAATATTTATATATGCATGCACCACCAGGTTAGCAGCTGTGGCTCAAGGCTCAACTCTCTACTCATACATGCGCATACCAGCAGCTGTGACTCAAGGTTCAGCTCTGCACTGATATACACACATACTAGCAGCTGTGGCTCATGGTTCAGCTCTTCACTAACCGGCATCCTATCTACATGATGGTCCATGGGTCTTTCTCCATGTTTAGCCACAATGACTTTTTGCTTCAGTTCATTGCTATTAGACACTCTATACACTCCCATGATCGCGAGGTCTCTTTACCTCAGGGTGTTACTCTATCCCCCCTAGGCCGAGCGGTTCCAGTGCCCTAGAACCGATCGTGGAGATTTTGTCCTTGTGCACAAGTTGTTCAGGACCAATACATGAATGCAACTCTATCAGATAAACCTCTATGACATAACAGTTATCAATAAACAACATATTCCATTTGTTCATATCTCTTCTTTATACGGTCAAGCCGTATCATCTCTTTTCACATTTCAGAGCCGATAGTTCTTCTCTATATAGACGGGCCATATCATCTCTTTTTTCCTTAACTCATTGTAGCATTTGCAGTTATTGACAAGTAATTCAATATTTGTAGCAGATGATAATAGAAAACATGTAACCAATATCTTATTACGCAGCATCGGGGTAGTTCAATATTATTAAGCATGGAAACCTACTCTTTGATAGCATATAATACAGAATATGAAAGCAAATCCCTTTTCTCTTCTTATTAACATGGTAACAGTCCAACCATTTGGACGACAGTCTAACTTTAGTATGCGAATTTTTCTATCTTGTCTTTAGCATAGCAAGGTTCCTTTTATCTTGATTAGCATAGCAATGATTCGTTCATTAAGAGACATTTTTTCAAAACACAGATTCTTTATTAGGCGTGAAAGAATCAGAAAATGAGTCTTCGTCCACTCACCCAGATCAATCGTCTTCTGTTCCAGAGTCGGCAATCCGATTTCTTTGTTCATCTAGTGCCTTCGCGGAGCGGGGCACTATAGTTCATCCCATCTATTTATTCTATACTTGATATATCCGTAACAAAACTGTAGGCATTGTCCATGGATAAATCATCACACCAAATGCCACCATCATAGGAATACATCGTAATAGGGACCAAAAGCAGTTGGGTGTGACCGAATGGGAAGTCTATCGATCCAAGTGGCATTATACGACTCGGCTCAGGGTGTTTTTTCAGCTTTTTAGTTCATCTTATCTGAGGATTACTTAGGTGATCCAATTTTACAGAACCAGTCAATCAATAATCACTCTGAAGGGTTTATCCCATCCTGATGTATGTGTGCGAATTTTAGGACCTATTCCAGTTTATCTAACCAGGGGTGTAGCAAGCATGCACATAACAATGTGCAAGGCAAGCGTGCGTCTGTGATACTAGAGCATCCTCTGTATATCACTAGTACCATGCTAAGCTACATAGGTCTCCTCATCGTCTAAATAATCATTCTCATCTATTTCATCAAAGGTCCTTCCAATGTGCAATCTATTACATGGACACTGATATGCATAATGACCGACTTCCTGACAATTATAGCACCTGGGACCCTTACTACTGTTTTATAGGACTCATCTACAAGGACTTCCTACTGTTATCCTTTTTAGCAGTGCTATGAGATTTAGAGTTGTTTTAGTACTGTTGTCTAGATTGCTCCAGGGTTCGGGTGACTTCCTATAACCGGGCACCTGCAAGTACTGCGCTAAATCTGCTCTAACTCTAGAGCCAATTGATAAGCCTGCACAAAAAGTCACTTGGTAAGGAAGCATCTGGTTCTTGATCTTAGGTCTTAATCTAGAACGAAATCTTGACAAAGTGAGACGAGAATCCTCAATTACATCATATTGGACTATAAAATCGTCAAATCTTTTTATCTACTCATGAACAGATAAACTCTGTTGACAAATTTGGGTTCCATAAGGTGGTCTTTGTAGGTCCCAGACTGTTCTCTTTCAATTTCTTCATCTTATCCTATGACTCTATGAGTACTTCTTATATCTCTCTCAATCTAGTTGCTAAACTTGAAACAAATTTTTGGAGGGACCAAACTACAAGTAACTAACAAAATATATAAAAAAGTCTTATTATAGTTGGATAATATTTTATTAGGCCACACAATCAAATTCTCCATATTCTCCATGAAAGTATATATAATCCTTTTGAAGTGGGCTAACTTCATGAATTTTTTAATTTGGGGGGGGGGGGGGGGGGGGGGGAGGTTGGAAGTAAATATAATTTTTTTTTTTTAAATCTTGGGAGGGTTGGGGATGGGAGACTGGGCCCTTGCAGGTCTCCGCAAAGCTCTGCTATTACCTCTACCAAAGTCTACTAAATCTTGGTTGTCCATACCAATATAATCCTACCAAAACTGATCCTACGTTCCTACTGATTTCTCTAACTTGCCTTCTCTGGTCATCTATAGAGGTGGTCACTCAAGAGTATGATCTTGTCTGCTGCGTCAAACCTAGTCTCCTTTGCCTCAAGTCGAGAATCAATCTGCTCCGTAATGTACGCTACTTGCTCGCCCTCTGAAGATGCTATATACTCTGACGCAATTGTCTCAACCTGGATCCCCCTGCCCCCCCACCCCCCCCCCCCCCCACCCCCCCCACCCCCCCTAAAGTTTTTAGCATTGTGCAGCATACCGAGATGTACCAAATTTGATGCAGGACTGCTAAAGGGAAACTCAAAGGGGCCAATGCAATGGTCACACAAAAACTTGGATGCAGGAGGGGGTTCTCGGGTTGGTGCAAGAAGAGGAGGGGACTTGCCCTTTTGTTCATGGTTCAAAGAATTGGTGTTGGTTATAGGTGGTTCAAGCAATAAGTGGAGGTGGCTGTCGTCGGGTTCAAGAAGAAGGGGTTGTTGGGCCGCAGTAGCTACGGAGAGAGAGCACTTCAGGTTGAAAGGAGAAGATGAGAAGAGAGGGAGAGAGGGGGGGGGTGGCAGTGGAGTTAGTAGGGAAGAGATGAGAGTTAGAGCGTAGGGCCTTTAGTCTTCACATCACATGCATCTCAATTGGCATTGTGCAAAATAATCTTTATCCGTTCATTCATATCTCTCTCTCTCTCTCTCTCTCTCTCTCTCTCTCTATGTGTGTGTGTGCACGCACGTGCGCGAATAAGTTCGTACCTAAAGTAAAAAACTGCAAACCTGTAGAAGCAGGACTCAACTGAACCTAAATAGACCCAACTCAAATAAAAACAAAAATATGTAAAACATGACAGACTAAATTACCCCGAAAACTCTCCTATGTCAAGATCCATGACAGTAGATGCGAACTGATCTCCATCACGTAACTGGATTGATGCGAACGTCTAATAATGATTGCAGTTACCGTAATATGATCTTGTTTGCAGCTACATAACAGACTTTGTCAGGAGAGCTAGATATAATGATGGGAGGCATAGGAAAACTGTCAATTGTTTCCAATTTATACTTAAATGATATGCTTGGTATCAGAATGGTTCTTAGCAAGAGACACCTTGACCTTGTGAACTATAGTATCTTAACACATGTAACAGTAATATTAGGTATTTGTCTATATTTCTTTGTATGTTCAACATCATAGAAGTGCTAATAATGTCAAAAAGGTTATTTTGTCTGTTTTGCATTTGAGCTTTTTGTACTAACTTGCTGTTCTGGATAATCATACAGGCTGATGGTTGGAAAGTGGAGCTTATAAGTTTGTTAGCTAATCCAAATCAAGTGCGACCAAAAAGGTTTTGGGGAGTGTACACTAAACTAAAAATATTTAACATGACAAGGTATAAGAAAGGTAAATAATAGAAGTGTGGATATTTTCGGATATTGCAACAGTCTAACTGCTATGTTAATCTTTTCGCCAATTTATTTTCAGAAAGCAACTAATTTGTGTTGTCTATATATGCATTTCCAGTTGTTTATCTTGATGCTGACACAATTGTCGTGAAGAGCATTGAAGATCTTTTCCAGTGTGGGAGGTTCTGTGCAAACCTGAAACATTCTGAACGTCTGAATTCTGGAGTTATGGTTGTGGAGCCATCTGCGACGTTGTTTGAAGATATGATGCGTCAAGTCAACTCCTTACCTTCTTACACTGGAGGTTTTAATCCTTTCCTGAACCTTCTATGATAACAAATTTATTGATTGTTCTTTTCTCTGTACACCCTTTTATGTACTGTGGGTAAAGTATTGTCTGATTTGAATAGTTATTATTTCTCTGAAATACTGAGCTGCTTTCTACTCCCTAGTATCCAAGACTAATGATTGCCATTTTACCTTCTATAATTGTTGTATGATATTCATTGCCAAGGAATGTTTCAATTTTCAATATCCACTTTTTGAGTAGTTGTGTTGTTACCAAGGCTTTCATGAGTTCTCCTCATTGCCAGCTTGCTGGTTTTATTTATTTTACTTTTATTTTGATCTCTTCTAATATAACTATGATTTTTTAATATACAGGAGACCAGGGTTTTCTCAATTCATATTATGCCGATTTTCCCAATGCCCATCTCTTTGTTCCAAATTTATCTGCTGAAAACAGTAGGCCACAACCTGAGATGGAGCGTCTCTCTACTCTCTATAATGCAGATGTTGGTCTCTATATGCTGGCCAATAAGGTAAACACTAAATGCAGATGTTGGTCTTTATATTTCATTGTTATAGAATTTATATAACCCTTAACCCTCACTATAAATCTAGAGTCTTGGTACAGTGGCAATTTCTTTAACATGGAATCAAAGAAACTAGCTGCAAATATTCTAGCGCACAATTTAAGCGGTTCTATAAAAAATAACCCGCTACATGAATCAAGCTCTCAGCCAATAAAATGGACATTCAACCTGCGGGGACATGTCGGAACAATATAATTAAATATTTAACCCTCAACCCTCATTACAATTGACAGAGATTTTAACAAATGTGAATTGTCACTCGTTAAGCATTGTTCGTGCATCTTACCATGTGAATGGGATTGGAGCTTAATTTCTCATAGACATGTGCTTTTGGTTGGTTTGATGGTACTGTCTAATTTTTTGAGGACCAAAACTGAACCACGAAAGTATCCATACCCGACTCCAACCGAACCGTTATTGTCTATAAACCAAAATAAACCAAATCCTGTTTTAAAATTCTGTTCCAGTCGTTTTAGGTTTTGAAACACTTTATCCTTTACCTTTCCAGTTTCACACAGTAGGCAGAGGTAACAATGGCAAGGAATTGGGCGGTAGGGTCGAGACAATACCTCTATTGTGCTTCTGATCCTCTGCAGCAATCTCCTTCAGTGAATTCTTCTCTAGGCTGCGACATATTTGCCTTAGACACCCCTTTCCCTGACGATTTGTCCTCCAATGGTCCTCTGCTACCATCCACTTTGGTTGCTAGGGTCGAGATAATACCTCTATTGTGCTTCTGATCCTCTGCAGCCATCTCCTCCAGTGAATTCTTCTCTAATATTTGCCTTAGCCACCCCTTTCCCTGATGACTTGTCCTCCAATGGTCCTCTGCTGTCATCCCCTTTGGCTTTGAGGATGCCTCAAAGGACATATCAACAATGTCACAAGATCGAAGTGGGCTATGGCGATGGTTTTAGAAGGTGTAGTGGAGATGGGGAGATCAGTGTTGGGTTGAAGGACTAGATGTCAAAGAAATGATTTGGGGAGGTTGCATTGATGTAGGGGATAATGACGAGGTTGGCGAGGTCAATAGGGGGAACTAGCTAGGAGTTGGACTGCTGGAGAGGAGAAGGGTGAGCTCTTTCTCATCTTTGGCAGGATGACGGCTTGGAGAGGAAGACATTTTTAATTAGTATTAAATTTGTTTTTGATACATCATCATGACAGCTTTTATAACCGGTCTTCATTCGGTTTAATTGGTAAGTTCGGTTTTGAAACCTGAATGAAAACCGAGAACTATATTTATAATACTTTACAAATGGCTCCTGAACCAGAAAAATGAACCAAGTTAGACCTTAACCGATCGTTTGGTTGGTTTCTGGGTTTGAATCGGAATATGTACAACCCCACTAATGGAGCTGGCATGTTCTGATTCCGAGGAGCACCTGCACAATCTAAAGCTAATTAGTTCCTTATTGTGTACAGTAATTGTCATTTCAAATCAAGGAGAAGCCGAAGTCCAAGGTGCCTTAATGGCTCAAGTAATGTCCAAATTTAAATGGAATAATTGAAGTTTGTATACATCCTATGTCTAAGGCATAACTTATAAAGTGTGACTGTTCTTCTTGGACCCTAAAGGCTTAAACAGGTGCTTGACAATATCATATTCTTTATGTGTAAGATAGTGCAAAATGTAACCTCTCAGGTAAATGAGGTTAGTATATTCTTTAGTTGTAAATTGAAACTGAGGTTCTGTAACATGTTGTTGGCTCTTGTTGCCTCTTTCGTTACATATATTGGCTCCCCTTATTTAATTCACTAATGTTATAAGTTTGAGGTTAGTAAAACAAGGTTACCTAGAACGTGGAGATTTATGGAACGAGGAACAAAAATGGGAATCCGGTACGCCACTTTGTATGGAACGGGGAATGGTGGGGTTAGGCTTCTTCGGATCGTTTAGGCGGCGTGAAGTATGTGACCAAGAGTAACTTCCTTGATCCAAGTGAAATTAGCCTTCTAATTGCTTAGTTGCAACTTGGTTGCATGAGCTTAAACTGCAATCTAAAAGGTAGGTCTACCTACTGGTCATCTAGGTTTTATAGCATGATCCTCTCATGCTCATAGCTAGCTAGCTAGCTAGGAATTTGGTACCAACATAGAGTGTTGACGTCATGTCGACGATCGTAAAACTGTGTCAAATCTTGTATGGAGCTTTCTATGCTCCATAGCCAATCCCATTCGACGGGAGAAGGTTTGGGTCGATGGATGGTAATAATTGGCCTTCTAATTGCTGCAAATTAGGTGCATGCTGTAGTTTTCCTCGACTACGGTGTTGAATCATGTTCCTTCTCTAATCAAAACAATCAAAAGTATGCCAGTAGGAGTAATTCTTATTGGCCTGGGTTTGAAATTCAGGAGTGCCAGATTTAGTGTTATGGAATGGAAATGTTCTAATTTGCGGAATGCAAATCATTGGGGTTGAGCGTTTTATGGTAACTATAGGTGGGAAATGGGAATACTACCTATTCTAGTTTATTCTTCAATTTTAAGGGCGGGAGCTCCTACCAGGTTACATTATAACATGTATTACTCTATGACGTCCTCTGCCTTCTGGAAGAACTTTTATGAGCTCAACCATTGAAATCAACCTTGTTGAATATATCCACATTCATTTTATCTTTTTGTCATCCTACGCATAGTCATTGATAAAAATTGGATGCAAAAGTTAGATACCGAGAACTGGTAGGAGCTTTTAGTATTTTCTTCTCTCTCTCTCTCTCTCTCTCTAAGTCTTTCTTGCATCTTACATTTCTAGATGTCTCTTTTTGATGATTTCTCTTCTTATGCTTATAATGTTATTCCACACACCTTTGCAGGTTTTCGATCATATATATATATATATTTTCCGATCATATATATATATTTTCCGATCATATATATATGCAAATGATCTCTAGCCTAGTGGTTAAGAGAGATGCATGCGGCCCAAGTGGTCGGGAGTTCGAGTTTCGGTGGAGGCGAGTTCGCCATAATTAACCATTGTTTCAAAAAAAAAAAAAAATATATATATATATATATATATATATATATTTTCCGATCATATATATATATATATATAACAATTGCTTTGCTTTCTACCTGCTGATCTCTTTTGGATATGTTATATTTATAGTGGATGGTTGATGAGAAAGATCTTAAGGTCATCCATTACACCCTCGGCCCCCTTAAACCGTGGGACTGGTGGACAGCATGGCTTGTGAAACCTGTAGATGTTTGGCAGGTGCTCAACTCTGAACTTCTCTGCATTATTTTCTTATCTCAATGTGATATTTAATTGGAGTACTATGTTAATATGATCAATGCATTTGTTTATTTTGTTTATGTTAAGTTGTTCATTAAACTGCTTTCACTGTAAAATTTCACCGCTATTTGGCATCATTGACTGCAGAATGTGCGGGAAAAACTTGAGGAGTCACTTCCAGGAACTGGAGGAGGAAGAAACCCTAATGATCAGTTACTTGTCAATATTCTGTTTGCCCTTCCCATATGTGCTTTGTTATTCTGTTACTACAGATACCGTCTTCAGGTTAACAATGTTTTCTTTAGTAATTCCACATGGTGCGATATATCTCTAATGTGTTCTGATGGAAACTAGTTACTTCAATTTTTTTTTTTATCACAGACGAACGATGATTTGTCTTGCACATTCAGTAGAAGCTCTTTATATGATTATGCTAGACGTATTTACTACAAATTCAAGTCAAGTTCCGGAAGTCCGTCTTATTCTGGGGTCGGTGTTGCTTCATCTTCTACTATTAATCCGAATCAACAGGTATACGTTCATTTCTGCAGAAGTTACAGTACTGTCTAGCTATCGATCAAGTACTTCTGCTAGTTATCTCCAATGTGATTGCGCTTCACATAACATTAATAAGATTTCATGTTCTCAATATGTGTGTTCTAGTTTAGAAGGACCATATTTCTCAATACCATGTTTGTTAAAAAATGAAAGTACTCCGTTACATTGGTTTATTAACTCTTAGTAAAGTGTGCCAGAGGGCCACTTGCTTACCTCATTTTTTCATCTTGGTTATTGTACACAAAGGAAGCGAAGAGGGTAGGGGAAGGATTTTTGAGTAATCTTTTAGCAAATCTTCCCCTCTAAACATCTTAATTGTGTGTATTCCCCTTCTTCAAAATTTGCTTTTATAGTTTTATACCCTTGAATTGTATCATTCTATGCAAATTCAGTTGAAAGGAAAGAAATGAACATGTAAGATGCTACATGAATTTCATAAGGTATTCCAAACTCTAGCATGTCATTTTCTTTCCTCGACCTCATCATAGAGGAAACATTTTATGCTCGAAGGATGATAAGGAAATTGGTTGAAATTGATAAATATGTTATTGAATTACATAAATCCTAGAAATTCTGTTACTCTTTTGAGTTTAAGAAGTTTGTAGAGATGATCACCTTAGAAGAAAAAAGAAGACATGAAGTTGAAGTAAAAATATTCAGACTGTCATCTCTTTTGAGTTTAAGAAATTCTGTTACTCTTTTAGTGATTGTCACTTTTTATAGGAGGTGATGCACTTTGCTAGTTGATATTCAGATTGTCTGTCTTATGTTTAATTAGTTTCCAATGACTTTGAGCTTGAGGAGACAAACGTAAACTACCGCACAGTGAAATGACAATGTTGTGAATCTAAGACGTATCTTCTCCTTTGAGCATAAAGCGCAAAAGTTGAACAATAAGTAAAAAATTGTCATGCAAGAACCATTCTTGCCTGTCCACTTTCCCTCCACTGAAGCTATGTTCCTTGGAAAATTGACAAATTCAAAATGGAATAAAGTTGTTGGACCTCAACTTTTCAGATAAAGACCATTAATGAGGTTTGATACCCGAAAATTTAGTCCCACGTCAGATATGGACAGGAATTTCATTGGTTTGTATTTGAGTGCTTGAGTCTTGTGTGTACACTCAGTCATTTTCGCAAGTTAGGCTAT
Source organism: Iris pallida (assembly GCA_029216955.1). Lineage (NCBI taxonomy): Eukaryota > Viridiplantae > Streptophyta > Magnoliopsida > Asparagales > Iridaceae > Iris > Iris pallida. The sequence goes on from JANAVB010027598.1 coordinate 29,817,790, forward strand.
GTAATAAAGCACATGTGACGCTTGCATGAGTTATGCCCTAGCGGTCTCCCGGGCTTGGATGTGACAAATAGTATTGGATCTAGGGTGAAATTGGGGTATTTGCATGGATTGGGACAGAACATCACGTATTTTAGTAGAGATTAGGAAACCTCAAGATTTTGTCCCACATTGGATATGGGATGAGAGTTTGGATTGGTTTGTATTTGAGTACTTGGATCTCATGTATACATGATCAAGATAAGCCAATTTGGCAAGTTGGACCAAGTGATGGTGCACATGTGGTCTATTCACGCGTCATTTCATGACGGGCCTATGAGCTGGGGTGTGACTTGAGGAGTTTACAAATTTTTTAATATTTCTTAATAAAAAATAACTATAGATAACTACGACTAATACATATGTTTGAGTGGTAAATTATCTTTATCTTGAAAGAGAGAGAGAGAGGAAAGCGAAATGAAGAAATAAGTTGATTTTTGCGTAGTTTGTAGTATCGGACGATAACGATACAATATGTTAGATATTGATACGGTTTTTCATATCTCGATTCTTTACCAACTACTACCTATATTGATCGATCCTGACGTTGAGGGTCTCTTTTCTAGTCAATTCGACAGAGAAAATTGAACGAAAAAGACCTATATTGACCTACAACTTGTCTAAAATATATATATATTTTTTTAAAATTTATTAATAATTATTTGTTTTTTGATACCAAAAAAGTTTGATACACCGATCCGGAACTGCCAATACTCCTGATACCGCCGCCGATCCTGATACCGCCGATCCCGTTACTCATTGAAAGGTCCGAAATTGATATGCGAACCCTGGAATTTTGAGGTTGAAGACCATTTATCGCTGTCTTCCTAGTCTAGAGGACCTTGGAGGGTGCTCATTGGTTGCATGAGCTTAAACTGTATGACAGAAAATGTGGTTTCACTTACTTGGCATCTGCCCTTCTAGGTTCCCCCTTCTAGGTTCTATGACAAGATTCTCTTGCTCATAGCTATCTTGGCAACGAATTCAGCATCGACATATACATCTAGTCGTAAAAACGTTATGAATTATCTTTTAGTGATATCTTTGCTCAATAACCAACCTTGTTTTGTTAGGAGCAAGCTTTGTTGCTGTTGATGCTTAATAATGTAAGTGGCACATGCTGACTTCTACATTAATTTAAGTTAGTATTTATTGAAACTTTTGTCTGCTTAGAAGTTACGTCAGCTGAGTTATTAAAACTCTTATAAGGTGATTTTGATTATTTGATTAGTTGTATTCAAGTTTTTGTGCACATGGCAACATAAAACAGCATGTTGTACCCTCTAGCACACTTTGAGACTCGATCCATCTAACTCATCAACAATCCTATCCATTATGTTAGCATTGTACTTTACTTCTATAGTTAGCTTTAGTGAAATCTTACTTCGCTTAGAAGTTGTCTCTTATAATAAGAGGTTTACCCTGTCAGCAGCAGGGCTCCCTCATTTCAGTTGAATTGTTGGAGTCGTAAATGGTTTGGCTGAGAGACCTGCTAAAGCCATTTTTCTCACTAATGAAAATTGTGGCTGCACATGAGTTAGGACTTAGGATATCTCCTGGAAGTTGAATTATGTACCTGATGTGTTGGCTGGAATATGCAGGTTTTTCTTGAGTGTTTTTGGTCGCCTGATTCTACCATATGTAGAATGATTGGCAAAATCAGTGGATGTTTCCCTTAGTAAAATCTGTTGTCAAAGATCTTTACAAGGATAGCCCCACATTGCTGGAAGTATGCTTAATTTATTTTCATTTTAGTTACTTTGAGAACATGAAAGAAGAAGAAACGTGTTTCCTTTTTTTGCTTGTTATGATAATAGAATTACAATCTGCAGCACTTGGGCGTTCTCTCTAGAGTCCAGCTACTTTTTTTTAACTAAAAAAAGTGTGAAAAAAGGAATTGGACTTCTTAATCTATGAGATACAACAACAACTACTGAAGGTTACATCATTTAACAACAGAGTTGTATATGCTTCACTTCTTGATAAGTTCAAAAGTTGATTGTTTCCCCTTATGTGGGTTATAATGCATTTTCCCTTTTAAAAGGCTACTAATTGTATGTCCTCTAAGTATACCTCAAAGAAGTAACTATGATTGTGAAATCAGCTTTCAGAACTCTTATGAATCTAAATTAATTGTTGGATCTTCATCTGTAAGGAAATACACTTAACAATATCATTTATTTGTATCATTTCTTGATTTACTTTGGTCCTTATTGTAAGTATTGCACCCCAGCTCATTATGAATATTTAGGTGTATGAGCCAAATGCTAAAATGATGATGAGTTAATTTAGTAAATTGCTACTTACGAAATTGAATTAATTTGAAAGTGCTGCCAAGGAACAATTAAAAACTGATGCCAGATAGGTTGAATTAGGTCCACTGACTGTGTTTATGATAAAGCATACCCTTTATAAATGAGAATAACTGGGAGTTTTAAGTTATTGTGAAGTGCTGTTAAGAGAGTGTGGAGAATCTTACTGATATCAGGGCCCTTTTGTTTGGCTGGAAATGAAGATGCCCTACTCAGTATATTTCGAAAGTAGCAAATTTTAGATTTCAAGGATATTATTTAGCTATCCTGTTTAGCTCTAGTTGACAATATGTTCTGTGCAGTTGGTTTTTGACCCATGAGGGCAATGTAGCAAAGTTTGTAAGTAAAAAAAAAAATCATGTTAGATTTGAGTGGATTAGTTGCTTAGGAATGATTATTTCATTCTGTGGTGCTTCATTGCTTGTATCTTGCATGTAAGTATTCTGTTGAGGAGTATCTTGCTGATTATGAATGATTATGCTATATGCTGTTTCTTTGCATCATTGGTCAACATCTGAAATATTTTCTTTGATAAAAAAAAATCTGCTTGCATGGTATCCCTTATACTTTTCTCCTTGACAAAATGTCATTCCTTCTCGCTCTTTGGCCTAATGTGCCAGCACTGCCAGGGAGATGACTGCAATGCTTGTAGAAAAATATTATCACCTTACCTCTGTCTAGACTCTTTTCTAGTCCAGGAGTAGCTGGTTGCATGACCAAAATGGTAGTTCTACCAACCACCAGACTAGCCGTATAGGTTTTGCACCCTCTCTTGCTCATAGCTACCTTGGCTTAGAATTTGGCACCGACATAGAGGGTTGATGTAAGATTGCCAACTGGCTGTAAAACTTTTGTTAATTCTTTATGAAACTCTCTTGTGCTCCGTATCTGACACCATTCTGATGGAGAATGCTTGTATGGTGATGATGCCGATGACAACGAAGCCGACAACAATGATGATGGACATTTTGAATCCGCAAGATTTTCTTCTATATTAATGTCAATAAAGAAGTTAGGGAACATTCTGTGAAGAAATAGGAGAGCCCACACCATATAAAGTTCATGAAGCAATTGTATTTTTCATTTGGGTGAAAATTGTTGCAAAAGAAGCTAGTCAAAGTATAAGATGGCATATCGGTATATCAATTTAAATGAAGTTTCCAAATAATAATGGCTACTAAGTCAGTTAATAGATTTAATGCTTTTACTTACTGCTAAGGACTCTTCCACTGGCAACTGGGATCCATCAAAAATAAAAAAAATGATGGACTGCAGCCGAGATAATTTGCGGCATTCTATATTCTTGGTTTCATGTGCCCTTCTCCACACCCTAGGATGACATGCCAAATGGTTGGCAACTGTAACATGATTGTTAACCTTTTATTTTCTAATATGACGAGCAATTCAGCAAGGATTCTTTCTTTGAAATTTTAAGATTGTACCAATTGTTACCAGCAGGAGAAGATATGCGACTTTCATGGCTGGAAAACTGAGTTTCATCACTATATTTCTAAACTATACTTGTTTTTGCATTCTTATACACATGGGTTATTGTTCCGTCACTTGTTTTCCTACCTAAAATTCAGTGTTATCCAAGCTATTTTTTATCTCTGAAGAAACACTTTGCTCTTTGTCTTGACAGTTTGTGAATGGCACTTCTAGGCTACCTGTTTATTTGGGTGCAGTCTCTGTTTTCTTCTGCTTTATGGCTGCCATACTGTCCCTCACACTTGCATTTGTTATTGTCCCTCGCCAAGTGATGCCATGGACAGGTTTGCTGCTAATGTACGAGTGGACATTTACAACATTTTTCATAGTATTTGGGTGTTATCTCGAGTTGGTCTATCAGTGGGGAAAGACAAAAAGTCGAGCAGGAGCCTTGTTTGCTAGCAATGATTCGTCTGACTATGACTCTGAAAAAGGTTTGTTGCTTTGTGTATTGGTTTAATTAGTTCTTGTTAGCAAGCTGTAAATTCAAGGTGATTTGTCGTGCAGGTCATCAGCGCAGAACATCTGCTTGTGACATTGTCACGTGGTCCTATGGTACAGGAATGGCACTTATAGCAGTTATTGCCCCTTCATTGCCATGTGTTCTGGGGATCACTGCGCTTTTTGCTAAGTAATTGTTTTGAAGAGTTTGATATTATTACATATTCCTAATCATTGTTTTTATTTATGCTTTTAATTGATGCAATAGACATGCTCAGAACTTTGTGGTTTGCTAATTGTTCAATTCCCAGTTATATGCTGAATCTTTCAACTCGGTAAATTTTGAATAAATTTCTTTCCCATTATTTTCTTGTACTGCTTTCTAAGTTTTGGCACGGAAAATCATTTGGTGTATATTATATTGGAGTCGGCCACAGTTTTCTGGTTCAATTTAACCATGTCATCTCCTTGTTGCGATACGCTATAATAGAAAAATAAGTATTGCCACCGTCCAATACTCTTTTAACTGGAAGTAGCTCCCAATAATTTATATCTATTATCCCAAAATATAATATTTCATTTTGTTTTGGGTTGCGATTTTGGCTCGATTTGTCTAATACTTGTAGAAAAGTACTTTAAGCATGTAAAAATACCATATTTATCAAGCCTTGTCACAAAAGTTAAAACATAAAGGAAAGAGGAACTTAGAAGTTCAAGGGAGATGCACAAGTTAGGAGAGACCCTATGTTACCTAGACTCGGGTATGAGTGTCTGGTAGAGGTACATATCCAAGAGTCGGGTCCTTCAAACTCATAATCGAAGGACACGCGGACTCAACCTAAATGGATCCCAAATTTGGGTTCGGGTACGAGGATAACCTATATATATATATATATATATATATATATATATATATATAATTTTGTTTTTATATTGCAACTATTTTTTATGTTCCCCTTATACTGTAATGCCACATTAAATCTTCATGTCAACACTTTCATCTATTCCTGCATTAACTTCCTTGATTAACAATTTTTGGACCCTTAAGCTCTTAAAGAAAAAGGGTGATGACAATTGCCATTAACTCCTTTTTTCCAAAATTACATATGCATACCATATTAAATACTGAAATTTATTTGTAGAAACCAAAATTACATTAGTATATGCCATTTTAAATTTGCATGCTTTAAATACTGCATTCCACATTACATCTGCATGGTCACATTAAATATTGCATGCCACGTTAAATTTGCATGCCACATTAAATACTAAATGCATATTTAAAAAAACAGGTATTATATACAGTTACTTCTTCTTCATATGCCGTGTCCTATTGTCACCATGGAGGATCCGTACCCGTGTGATGTTGGGTTGACCCTGGTACTTTGCGTTAAAGTCACGAGTCCGAGTAACATATGAGAGACCGACAATAGTTGCAATAGAAAAAGTAAAAGAATATCAATATAGGCTATATGGTGAGTGTAATTACAGACTATCTTGCATGCAAGATACGACGCAATATGGAAACAATGATACAAACACGTGTGAGTAAACGGCGTACGGGTAGGTGTAGCATAATAGAAATTTTCTTTTCTTGATATGCTCACTAGGTTAATTGATACATAAACTCTTCATGCTTGATGTCTACTAAACAATCAATGGATCGTCCTAGGCCATGCGTTCTAGCCATGCATTAGAACGCATCCATCCATTATCAAGTCTTTACAATGCATATTATGCATCGTCGAATTCAATACCGATATGAGTGATACTCATTTATAGAAGCATATAAAAAGCTAGAATCCTATTTTATTCTATACATGATATTATTATGAGTCCTATTCTAATACTAATAGGGTTTGGACGGGATAACCTTGTCAACGCAAAAGAACTGCAGTCTCTAATTGTATCTATAGGAGCTACCACAACCACCGAAATCGACCCACTCTTCATCGCTACGAAATAGAAGTACCAACAACTCTTGCTTGAGAAGACGCACTAAATCACCAACGATAACATATTATCTAACGGTAACATATTATCTTTTTCGAGTATCCATTTTTTCCCCTAGATTACATAGTTTCATTCTAATGGAAGTGAAACAGAAATTTGATAAAAACACAAGCTTTTAGGATTAACTTACCTGAACTACATAACAAATTATGGAGTTTAGAAATGTAAAATATGCCAAAATTATTGCAGACGGAATTAAGGAAATTTGGTTCCGGGCTCTGGTTTGATTTTGAAAAAAAATAATAATAGTAGGGATCCTTAGTCACTTCACCTTTTGGTTCCGATCCTTTAGTATATGAAAATCCTTTATTAAATAAAAGAAATTTAAAAACCGGAAGTGGATGATTATACCCTGTTTTTGAAGTTGTTGGCCTTCCTTTCTTCTCTACTTTCTCCCGAATATTTACACCTCTCTTCATATATTCTGCTCTTGCATAACTCTTTTTATTTTTCCTCTCCCCTCTCTCACACACAGACACACATACACACACACACATAAAGCTCTCTCTTCTCTCTTTCTGAGAACACTCTATTCTCTCTTTCTTATTGTACACCTCTTTATCTCAATCACCTAACTCTCTCTTCATCTCTCTCCAACCACTCACCCTTAAATTAAACTTCCACAAAATTTTCCCTTATCCTAGTCCTTCAAAAACCCACAACCTGTGGACCTAATATCCCATCCTGCTTCTCAATTCCATATCTCTTCACACTTCACAAAACTTCTATTAAATAAATAAAAATATGTACTGATTTATTATTCTTCATGATGAGTTACAACTTTGTTAAATATGTAACATGTTAAATAAATGCTTAATGTGTTGTGTATCAAAATTTGTTACGATCATGTGTAACGTGTTATATATTGACAAATACACTACAAATATCTGAAAATAGGTCAAAGTGGAACATTGTTACTTATAGACGTAAGACCTTATGAATGTATGTAACAAGCTAAACCTTTATGTAACATGTTACCACCCTTACTAACAATTTACGAATATATGAAACATATTGTGAGCAATAGTAACTCTTTAAATCTATTTATTCACAAAAACATTGAAAATCTAGTGGTTAATAACTTGGTTTAGAGAGTGAAGGAGACGAGGTATTGAAGTCAAATTCCTATATTTGTTAACGATCAGTTTTTTTTTAATATTTTGTATATACAAGCACTAATCCAAGTGGTTAGCTCTTCAAGACATAAGACTACGACGAATTAGGCCGAAGGTTTGAATCCCCTGGTCGCAATATGCATTTAAATATTAAAGAGGGTATAAATCGAGATATTATGGTAACAACTAATTGAGAGCAGAACCTCGAGGAGGTATCTACCTGGCTAGAGATTCGAGGTACTGACGGTCAAGTCCGAGTGAAGCGTGCGATGGAGATCCGTCCGAGCGGTGGATCGGGGAATGATGCAACAATAAATCGAGAAACAACATGTAGAGAACTGAACTAGAAAGAATATTCAGGGGAGTGACCCAAAAATATGGTCGGAGATTTGAATCCACTAGTGCGATATGTGCTTAAATATTAAAGGAGAGAGGAACTGAGAACTTCAGGTAATGGCTGATTGAGAGTCAGACCTGAAAATATTTTTTCGGTGAGTGGATCGTGGTGCTAATTGTAGTGCCCCGTCCCTACATCGTGCCCCGTTCTCCGTCTACGGGGTGCATGAGAAAGGAACACTGTCGCTATCGATTCGGTTGGAACCGATAGGTTGGGATCGGTCGAACGGGAACGATTGAATTAAGATCATTTTCTCGTTATGGAAAAACTTTTTCGGAATCAAGTACCATATTCAGTGGGTTGCGCCTCAAGGATAGACTCTGCGGCTGAGTCGGGAGAGACCTCCCGTTGTACTGTTTTTCACGCCGCACTTGCGTTGGTTTGGGCTTTGGTTTTCTGAATGCGTTTTCGTGAATATTTTCGTGAATGTTTTCATGGCTTGCGTTTCGAACTCGCATTTACATATCGAACTCCTTGAATAATATAGTGTTCTAATTAGTTGCTTGTGCGATTTCAGTTAATCGCGTAGGCGACGTCTAGCGTGACCAACCAGTTCCTCGCCTTAAGTAAGACTAAGGTGAGTGGCTGACCCTTCCTTCCTCTACCCTTTCTCCAATGTATTATCTATACCAACATACGTTATGCCAAGTTGTAAATGCAACAAAACAAAGGCTTATTCTAATAAACCGTTGCACGACATTTCACGTATACGGACTATATAACTGTTTATCATAGAACTGTTCATATGCTTGTTTATAATATGCTTTCCATCAAACTATTTAAACAAAGAAAGAAAATGAATCAACAAACGTACAATGCAAAATGACAAGGCGAGATACGTCGAGTTTGGGTAAGTTGCTAAGAAACCTAGACCATGCTTGAATAACTAGTTTAGTTTAGCACGGTCATGGACAACTTGTATACAAGGGCGTTTATTTTCTCGAACGGTAACCCGAGGCCACGGGACCGCTTCGACTTAGGAGGAAACACGGTATAGCCGAGCTGGGTTTAAGTCGGAGACTTGCAACAGAGCTCGTTACTTGCGTTGAAAGGACCCCGTCTAACCAGGCTATGTCCAGTATGGCTAGTTAATGCTAGTGACTTCCACATTATACACTTAATATGAATTGATATCAAATGCCAGGAAAGACGTTGGTAAGTTTTATGTGCACGACATGCTCTGCCATGGGTAAGTTCTAGCATTAATTTACCTTGTTTACGTTTCGTCAAATAGCTTGCCTGAAACTGACTAGGATGGCTAGAAAAATCACTAAATATACTGCATGATTCACCTAAATTCTTGAACCAAATGAGAGCATGGAAACTAATTAACCACTCGCCAGTACACGTTGATTGTACCGATCCTCGCTCTCCATAGGTGTTATAAATCAGGAGGAGCGTGCCGCGTGACTGAAGGCAGCGCTCATGTGTTTTGAACGAGCGTGTTTTGAAGTTTCGTTCGTGTGTGTAAAGCCTTGACTCAATCTCTTTTGAAGACTCCGCAGCTGTCCAAGCTGAGATGTCTCGACTCTCTCATATCCCAGGTGTTTGCATACTTTGGTTGTATTAGGGGTGCGATGTATGGAACGGCTATCTCATCGATGTTCATTTTGTAATGGAGTCAGTTTGTAGCCCGCACGGCACCTTGTATCGAGTCTGTAATATGATGTTCATTATCAATAAAGCTTAAGTTTTCTTCTATATAATGTGTTCAACTTACTCTGCGCATTCTCTTGTTGTGTTTCGAATAACCTTATGACTATGTCTTGTGCGAACGCAACTTAGGTTCGCACGGTATCACGTCCGGGGCACGACTATCGATTCTACAGAACCGGGACGTGACATAATGGTATCAGAGCACGGCTTTACGTCCTTTGGTCTTCCGTTTGAGTCTCGACCCTTTGACCTCGTGTTGATGAGATGAGTTGTTCTATACAGTGAGTCCGTAATATTTCTTGAGACTAATATGAATTGTCCCCTATCCCAGAAGTCCGAGAAGCTGTGGGCGGGAACGTAGTGCTTCGAGCGGCTCGGGAGAGGGACCCTCAAACGCCCCGTAGAACCCATGGAACGGATGATGCACATGCTGGAAGCGCAACAACATCAGGCCGAGGCCAATCAACGCCTGAACGAACAACATCGACAGCACGTTGAAGACCGGTGGAGACAAGCCGAGGCATGACAGACTCAGTTTGAGGCCAGATTCGATGCGCAATTCAAGTTGCAGCAGAAGCAGCTTGATACTCTTCAGCAAATCGTCCAGACAGTTGTGGCCAACGACAACTCTGCAACGACTCATGCCGTAGCCGAGCCTGCGGTCCGACCGATCGAGATCGAGCAGGAGGTACCTGAGCGACTACCTGCAACACAAAGGAGTTCCAACTTCTAGGTGTCAAAATTCACAAAAAATTGCCCCACGTCCTTCTGCGGTACTGAAGACCCTTCTTTGGCGATTGATTGGTTGGAGGAGTTGGAAGACCGATTCGAGCTTCTAGGCGTAGATGAGTCCAAAAAAGTTGCATGTGCTCAGCTTCTACTCCGATTGAACGCGCACGACTGGTGGGCCGTGCAAAAGCGAGCGATCCGGCGGGACGACGAGACATCGACAATCTCTTGGACCACCTTCCGACGGGCGTTCGAGATCGAGTACCTACCTGCAGCCGTTCGACAAGAAAAGGAGAATGAATTTATGCAGTTAAAGCAAGAAAATATGACGGTGTGGCAGTACGTAGCAGAGTTCAATAAAGTGGCCAAATTTGCTGGATCGTTCTTGACTACAATGGAGAGTCAAGCTCGGCGGTTTGAAGTGGGTCTGCAGCGCTCTATCTCTGCACATGTGTCAGTTCCGGAATACAAGACAATGGGCGAGTCCCTGAACCACGCTCTCCGCCTTGAACGCCAATATCCCCCAGCTGCTGCCGGCGCTGTGCATACATACAATCACAAACGCCCTAGCCATGCAGGAGGAAACAATGCGACCAAGTGTCCAAACAATGGGCAACAAGGAGGATATCATGGGCGTAACCCATGGCTTCGATGCACCCGATGTCACCGGCTCGGTCACACGATCAACGACTGCCAGATACCGGAAGGCGGATGCTGGAAATGTGGTAAAAAGGTCCACATTCGTGCTGATTGTCCGACCAGAAGGCCGAACCCGACGGCGCCCCAACATCAACAACATCGTCCAGGGAACTAGGGTCCAGCACCTCGAACCCAACAACCTTCGCTGCAGAATGGCCAAGACCGTCGCCCCAATGTCCAGGGCTGCGTCTATGCCATGACTCGAGATGAGACATTTGCCTCTGATACAGTCGTGACAGGTACACTACTCTTCAATAATAAACTTGCTCGTGTACTGTTTGATTCGGGTGCTACCCATAGTTTTATAGCGACAAATTTCATTGATGAACACAAGTTCCCCATGGCACCATTAGGCCTTAACCTTAGCGTTAGCACCCCGTCGGGCACACAAATTCCTGTAAACACTATCTGTAGAGACGGCTACATATGTATAGGTGGGAGGAAATTGGCTCTAGATGGGATAGTTCTGGACCTTAAGGACTACGACATCATTCTGGGGATGGATTGGCTCGACGCTTGCTCGGCCACTATTGATTGTGTAGGAAAGGTCACTTTCCGTCTACCGGGGGAGCCTGAGTTTTGCTATTCGTGTGGCGAAGCGTCGATAACCTGCATGGTGATCTCGGCAATCTCTGCTCGGCGAATGCTACATTCCGGATGTGAAGGCTACTTGGCGTCCGTTCGAGACACACGATAGGATGTTGCAAACGCGGATCAAACCGACGTTGTGGCAGAAATCCTAGATGTGTTCCCTGACGAGCTACTCGGCATGCCAGCCGATCGAGAAATTGAGTTCACCATTGACACCTTCCCCAACGTTCGACCGATTTCCAAGGCCCCGTACAGAATGGCCCCTGCAGAATTAAAAGAACTTAAGGTACAATTACAGGAATTACTCGACAAAGGGTTCATTCGTCCTAGCGTCTCGCTATGGGGTGCGCCAGTACTGTTTGTCAAGAAGAAAGACGGGTCGATGAGACTCTACATCGACTACCGGGAATTGAATAAAACCATCGTCTGGAACAAATATCCCCTGCCCCGCATCGACAATTTGTTTGATCAGCTCCAAAGTGCCACGGTGTTTTCGAACATTGATCTTCGATCCGGTTATCACCAGCTCAAGGTCAAGCCAGAGGACGTGCCGAAGTCTGCCTTCAGCATTCGTTATGGCCACTACGAGTTCTTGGTAATGCCATTCAGCCTGACAAATGCTCCTGCCGCCTTCATGGATCTAATGAACCGGGTGTTCCGTCCGTTCCTCAATAAATTCGTAGTAGTCTTCATTGACGATATCCTCGTCTACTCGAAGGATCGAGCACAACACGCAGAACATCTGCGGACCGTACTCCAGACCCTCCGAGAGAATCAGTTGTTTGCGAAGAGGAGCAAATGTGAGTTCTGGCTGAACAACGTATCTTTTCTTGGGCACATCATCTTCGCTAAAGGCATTTCAGTCGATCCGAAGAAAGTTGAGGCAGTTGATTGGAAACGGCCCGCGTCTGTCAGTGAAATTCGAAGCTTCCTCGGTTTGACGGGATACTATAGACGCTTCGTGAATGACTTCGCGAAGATCGTATCGCCCTTGACTCGCCTCACCCAAAAGGGAGTCGTGTTCGTGTGGTCAGACGACTGTGAAGCTTCGTTCCAGGAGCTAAAATAACGACTTGTTTCGGCCCCGATACTCGCTCTTCCTGAAAGGACCGAGGGATTTCAAATCTTCAGTGATGCTTCTGGCCAGGATTTGGGGTGTGTGCTCATGCAGCACGACAAGGTGATATCTTTTGCTTCCAGACAGCTCAAGACGCATGAGAAGAACTATCCCACTCATGACCTAGAATTAGCGGCAATTGTGTTTGCGTTGAAGCTGTGGCGTCACTATTTTTATTGCGTAGCGTGCATGATTTATACGGACCACAAGAGCCTCAAGTATCTCTTCACCCAGAAAGAACTGAATTTGCGGCAGAGGCGATGGCTGGAATTGATTAAAGACTACGACTTGTCGATCGACTATACGCCGGGTAAGGAGAATGTTGTGGCAGATGTGCTGAGTCGGAAGTACATAGCTTCACTATCCATCAACAATCGACTGCTGCGTGACTTAGAAGGAATGGACATAAACTCCGAGTTCGATTTGTAGGCGCGCAACTGGCACAACTGCGGCTAGAACCAAGCCTATTGGAGAAAATCAAGTCTGCTCATAAGGACGATCCATACCTGGAGAAGATGCGGAAGCTGATATCCATGGAAAAGGCGTCTGACTTTGCAGAGGACGAGTCGGGAGTGTTGCGAGTAAAAGGTCGCTATGTGTTCCGGATGACGCAGAACTTAGAAAAGAGATAATGTCAGAGGCGAATTATGCAAAATTTTCCTTGCATCCTGGTAGCACCAAGATGTATAAGGACCTCCGCGTTGTCTTTTGGTGGCACGACATAAAGAGGGATGTGGCGCTCTTTGTATCGCAGTGTATGACCTGTCAGCAAGTTAAAGCTGAGCACCAGCGACCGGGCGGGGAGATGCAAAACCTTGCCATTCCAGAGTGGAAGTGGGATCATGTCACTATGGACTTTGTTGTTGGACTGCCGAAGACGCCACGGGGGAACGATGCCGTCTGGGTCATCGTCGATCGATTAACCAAGTCAGCGCACTTCATTGTCATTAAAGTCACTTGGAGCATCGACCGCCTTGCTCAGATATATCTTGATGAAATAGTTCGGCTGCACGGGGTCCCAGTATCTATCGTTTCGGATCGGGATGGACGGTTCGTGTCACGCTTCTGGTGTAGCCTTCACTCAGCGTTGGGGACCAAGTTGAAGTTTAGCTCAACTTATCATCCTCAGACCGATAGCCAAACAGAGCGGGTGAACCAGATTCTCGAAGACATGTTACGACTCTGTGCGATCGACTTGAAGTCAAGCTAGGACGTTCATCTACCGTTGGCCGAATTTGCATATAACAATAGCTATTAATCCAACATCCAAATGGTGCCGTATGAAGCCTTGTACGGCCGGAAGTGCAGATCGTCCATTTGTTGGGTCATGGGGAACGACAGATACTCGACCTGGAACTGGTGGAGTAAACCGTACAAAAAGTTAAATTGATACGAGAGAGATTGAAGATAGCACAAAGTCAGCAGAAGAGCTACGCCGACACATATCGACGGGCCCTTGAATTCCTGGAGGGCGATCATGTGTTTCTGAAGGTCACGCCTATGGGAGGAGTCACAAGATTTGGAGCTAAAGGAAAGTTGAGTCCAAGATTTGTCGGTCTTTTTGAGATATTGAAGCGAGTCGTCCCAGTAGCTTACCAGATTGCATTGCAGCCAGCACTGTCGGATGTGCACAATGTCTTCCACGTCTCTTAGTTGCGAAAGTACGTGTACGATCCGAGCCATGTGGTAGACTTTGGTCAGCTGAATCTGCAGGCGGACTTATTGTATGTTGAAGAGCCTGTGCAAATCGTGGAGCACAAGGATAAATTGCTTCGAACTCGTGCCATCCCTCTCGTTCGAGTGCTCTGGAAGAACCATGCGGTCGAAGAATCGACCTGGGAGCTAGAGTCAGAGACGAGGGAAAAGTTTTCTTCTCTATTTTTTTCTAGCGATAGGTTCTTTTCTCAAATTTCGAGGACAAAACTTTTTCTTAGTTGGTTATGGTGTAGTGCCCCGTCCCTACATTGCGCTCCGTTTTCCGTCCACGGGGTGCGCGAGAAAGGAACACTGTCGCTATCGATTCGGTCGGGACCGATAGGTCGGGATCGATCGAATCGGTCGAACGGGAACGATTGAAGTAAGATCCTTTTCTCGTTATGGAAAGGCTTCTTCGGAATCAAGTCCCATATTCAGCGGGTTGCGCATCAAGGATAGACTCTGCACCCGAGTCGGGAGAGACCTCCCGTTGCTCTGTTTTTTACGCCGCACTTGCGTTAGTTTTGGCTTTGGTTTTCTGAATGCATTTTCGTGAATGTTTTCATGGCTTGCATTTCGAACTCGTATTTACATATCGAACTCCTTGAATAATACAGTGTTCTAATCAGTTGCTTGTGCGATTTCAGGCAATCGCGTAGGTGACGTCTAGCGTGACCAACCAGTTCCTCGCCTCAAGTAAGGCTAAGGTGAGTGGCTGACCCTTCCTTCCTCTACCCTTTCTCCAATGTATTATCTATACCAATATATGTTATGCCAAGTTGTAAATGCAACAAAACAAAGGATTATTCTAATAAACCGTTGCACGACATTTCACGTATACGGACTATAGAACTGCTTATCATAGAACTGTTCATATGCTTGTTTATAATATGCTTTCCATCAAACTATGTTAAACAAAGAAAGGAAATGAATCAACAAACGTACAATGCAAAATGACAAGGCGAGATACGCCGAGTTTGGGTAAGTTGCTAAGAAACCTAGACCATGCTTGAATAACTAGTTTAGTTTAGCACGGTCATGGACAACTTGTATACAAGGGCGTTTGTTTCCTCGAACGGTAACCCGAGGCCACGGGACCGCTTCGGCCTAGGAGGAAACACGGTATAGCCGAGCTGGGTTTAAGCAACGGGTAATTCGGGGACTTACAACGGAGCTCGCTACTTGCGTTGAAAGGACCCCGTCTAACCAGGCTATGTCCAGGATGGCTAGTTAATGCCAGTGACCTCCACATCATACACTTAATATGAATTGATATCAAATGACAGGAAAGGCGTAAGTTTTATGTGCACAGCATGCTCTGCCATGGGTAAGTTCTAGCATTAATTTACCTTGTTTACGTTTCGTCAAACAACTTGCCTGAAACTGACTAGGATGGCTAGAAAAATCACTAAATATACTGCATGATTCACCTAAATTCTTGAACCAAATGAGGGCATGGAAACTAATTAACCACTCGTCAGTACACGTTGATTGTACTGATCCTCGCTCTCCACAGGTGCTATAAATCAGGAGGAGCGTTCCGCGTGACTGAAGGCAGTGCTCGTGTGTTTTGAAGCTTCGTCCGTGCGTGTAAAGTTTAACTCAATCTCTTTTGAAGACTCCGCAACTGTCCAAGCTGAGATGTCTCGACTCTCCCCTATCCCAGGTGTCTGCATAATTTGGTTGTATTAGGGGTGCGATGTATGGAACAGCTATCTCATCGATGTTCATTTTGTAATGGAGTCAGTTTGTTGTCCGCACGGCACCTTGTATCGAGTCTGTAATATGATGTTCATTATCAATAAAGCTTAAGTTTTCTTCTATATAATGTGTTCAACTTACTCTGCGCATTCTCTTGTTGTGTTTCGAATAACCTTATGACTATGCCTTGTGCAAACGCAACTTAGGTTCGCACGGCATCACGTCCGGGGGACGACTATCGATTCTATGGAATCGGGGCGTGACACTAATAGTCAAGTCCGAGCGAAGACTACGATGGAGATCAATCTGAGCAGCAAATTGAGGAGTGATGCAGTAGACGCAATAATCGAGGAACGACGTGTAGAGAAACAAACTCGAACTCCAAAGAGATAGCCGGAACCTGGAGGAGTAATTTTTTCGGTGAGAGGCTCATGGTGTTGACTGTCATGCTGAGCAGTGCTTGGGACGGAGATCCATCCGAGTGGCCAAATTAAGATATGATGCAATAAATGCAAGAATTGAAAAACGATGTGCAAATAAACAGAGCCGAACTCCAGGCAAATATGTAATAAAAGACCCAAGCTTAAGTCGGACAGTAGACATAGACTTACCCTTCAAAAAGGAAAAAAAAAGTGTATATATATATATATAATAAATATATATATATATATATATATATATATATATATATATATATAACAGATGGGAATCCTAGGTTTGTCGATCAGCCAACACCCGACCAGGGAGGGAACCCGACCGAGGGGAGCACCCGGTGGTTGTGGCGGGGGGGGGGGGGGGGGGGGGGGACCGCCGCGTCTAGGTAGGGAACCCGACCGAGGGGAGCACCCGATGGTTGTGGCGGGGGGGGGGGGGGGGGACCGCCGCGTCTAGGTGGGAAGGCGGAGGATGGTGGCTGGACAATAGTTGTCCGGAGGAAGCGTCCGCAGGGGGATGATCAGCAATCAGAGACCGCCGGCGGCCAGGCGGACGGAGATGCGGTCGACGACGGAGATCGGTGAGGCATGCCGTAGGACGCGATGTCCAACCGGTGATCAACTGCGGCGGGGGGTGTCGTCAGCGGGGCCGATGGGATACGACAATCCGAAGATCAATCCGAACCTGGGCAATGGGGATGTGCCTCGACGAGTGGATTTGAGATGTTTCATGGCGGCAGAGAAAGGGAAACAACCGACGGATGGTCAGATACGTGGTAAATCGTGGACTTCGTTTTTTCGGGAGGACGATGCTCAGGAGACGGGGCAGATAAGGTTTGTCGTCCCTAAACGTGTGGGGGATAAGGTCCGGACTGTGTTTACGGAGGCGCATCTGGCGGAGACGACAGAGTACTGGAAGAATACTGTCGTGTTGTATGTTCTTGGCAACCGTCCGTTCTACTGGCAGATTCGTGCCAATACTGTCCAGGTAGACTTTTGAAGGGGAGCATCGAAATATTCTTGCACAAAAACGGCTTCTATTATGTTCGGTTCGGGATGAAAAAAGACATGGGCAGAATCCTACAGGGTGTCCATGGACGTTTGATGGTAGGCTAATGATCATGAAGGCCTGAAGCAAAAGGAAGTATCGAAGTCGGTTCCAGTCTGGATCCGACTTCCTGAATGGCCGATCAACTATTGGATCATAGACATGATGATGCTGGTGGCAAGCATAGTTGGTTCACCTATCAAGACGGATGAAACGACTACGAAGAGCGCTAGACTGAGTTATGCTCGGATCTTTGTTAAGATTGAGGTAGGGAGGGTTCTGTCACATACTGTCGAGTATGAGCTACCTTTGAGGAATGTGTGCCAGCAGCAGGTTGAATATGAATTGGTCTCGTCGGTTTGCCAACATTGTAAGTGTTTTGACCATCCAGCTAGAGATTGCAAGACGGTTGGGACGCATTAGCCAGGTGATGTAGTTGAAAACATCAACGGGAATGGACAGGAGGGTATGGTGACAAATATATTCGGGGCATGCACCTCTAGCAGTCAGGGGAGGAACGTCCAGAGCAGTGATGCAGGAGTAGTAGAGAGGACAACATTTACTACGCCAAACGAGCAGGAGATAAAAATCGAGATTAAAACTGGGCTCGATAAAGCGTTGGTTCTGTCCAATGCTCGACGTACATCAATTGAGGCTAGCTTGGATGGAGCAGGAGAAGGATGGTCTGGGGCAGATCAAAGCTTGGTTGTGTTCTAGGCATAAAATACTACACCGGGTAGGGGTGTAGCGGGTTGGGGCGGAGGGAGGATGGAACCGATGAAGCATTATGCCAAGGAGCTTAAGTAGCAGTAGTCGATCGAAGGGGGGAGGAGGAAACACCGTTCCGGGTAATGAGAGCAGGAAAAGACACACTGGGCCTTTGTGGGACGACACTGGACATAGTGCACAGTATTTACAGGGGGGAGGAGGTATTGTGCGTTGACAACCCGTGATGGAAGGAAGTGCACCAAACAACTGCTGAGAAGGCAGTACAGGAGGATGATCGGAACGAGGTCGTTAATTACCCAGTTAATGACTCATATGATATGCATAGGCCCGAATCACTAATTTAATGTCAGTGATCGCGTGGAACGTGAGAGGGGCTTGCGTCCTGGGTAGATGGAAAGAGATCAACGATGTGATGAGGAAGAAAAATTGTTGTATTAGCGCCTTGCTGGAGACTAAAATTAAGATGGACAAAATGCTGGCACAAAGAACACCTACCAACTGGAGTCAGGTACATAACTTGCATCTTTGTGACATGGCCTGCATTTCGGTTAGGTGGGATTCTCGGAGTTGGGATGGGCAAGTGTTGCAGTTGTCTGACCAATTGATTGCAATATATTTTGCTAATAAAGGAGACTTCAAGTTTATTCTGGGCGCAGCCTATGGGCACAATGACAGACGAAGGAGGGAGGGCTTATAGTATGATCTCGGCTGGCTGATTGCAATCTTCCTCTGGTTATGGAAGATTTTAACGCATTGCTTTACAGATATGAGAATGTGGGTGGTAAAGTGGTTACGGATTGTATCCTCCAAGATTTTCAACACTGTCTCCTTCAGCCTGGCTTACAGCCTTTGGAGAGAACGGGGCATCTGTGGACGTGGCACAACAAGGCTGTCCGGAAGTGAGTGGTGTGTCAGCTGAATCAAGCTTTGGGAAACCGGAGTTGGTTCGACAAGCATCTTGGTCTGAGGGTAGAGGGTCTGTGGCTGGCACTTCGACCACTTCCCGGTTTGCATTCGTCTTGTTGACCAACCGAGGACCAATGCGAGACCTTTTTGGTACAACAAGTGGGTGCTTCTCGAGGGATATAAGGAGGCAGTGCGACGGGGGCACATGGAACTGTTAGAGGAAACTCTCAATTTCGGCTCGTCAGCAAGCTGAAGAAGGTGAAGGCAGCTCTAAAGGCTTGGAATAGGCTAGTTCAGGCCCGGAAGCTCCAAGAAGAGGAGCAGCGCCTCTGGGAGGTGCAACAACAACTTCAAGTTGACATTCTGAATGAAGATATAGTTGCGAAAGAAAGTAAGCTTGTCCAAGATGTCGGTGCTATCAGGTTCCAGGAGCAGATAGAACTGGTATAGGAGACGAAGTGTTTGTGGTTGCGGGATGGCAATAGATACTCAAAGTACTTTTACGATGTTGGGAGAGCCCGACAATATCACAATCATATCAGCAAACTTATAACTGGTGACGGAAATGCGAACCCAAAGGATATCCAAACAGAGGTAGTGAGGTATTACTCAGACTTATACAATCAACATAATTATCTAACCATGTTTCCTGAGTTGGTTTGCAAGCGTGTGGTCACACCACACGGTAATCATATTTTATTGGCTCTGGTGACAATAAAAGAGGTGGAAGGGATTATTAAGAGGGTGGATCCAAACAAAGCACTGGGGCCTGACATCTTTGGCAACCGCTTTTATCAGGTGCATTGGGAGGAGATTAAGTTCGAAGTGATGGTGGTGATAACGAATTTCTTTTAGAAGGGTAGGCTTCTACGGGAGTTGAACCATAATTTTCTCACTCTTATTCTGAAGGAAGGTGCTAGTTCGCTCGCAGACTTTAGACCTATCACATGTTGCAACTACCTCTACAAACTGATTACGCAGTTGATGTATCGGCGAATGGAAGGTATTATGCGGGAGCTGATTTCTTCGTACCAGGCAACATTCATTAAAGGAAGGGATATTGCTAACAACAACCTTTTAGCTCATGAGATGGTACGGTATTTTAATAAACCAGGAGAGGACAAGGCTTGCATCAAACTGGACCTTCGGAAGGCATATGATACCGTGAACCAGAAATTTGTCTGTCAGATCATGCTTGCTATAGGCTTTGATAGCAGGTGGGTAGGCAGGGTTCGAGAGTGTAGGCAGGGTTCGAGAGTGTATCACAACCCCGACTTTCTCTGTGCTCATCTGGGCAGCCACATGGATTCGTTGGAAGCAACATGGGGTTGAGGCAGGGTGACCGATTGCCACCTTATTTGTTTTACTCTGGTCATGGAGTATTTCTCGTGTCTCATGGAGGCTGCGGTGCTCAGGAATCAGATTATTCTGCTTTACAGGAGGGTGACGCCTCGTGTCGCATTTGATCTATGCATATGATCTACTGGTTTTCTTGAAACCAACAAACGGGGTATGACTCAGCTGGCCTCTATCATGGAGATGTTCGGTTTATACTCGAGTACACACACGAATCGGGACAAGAGCACGGCTTACTTTAATAAGCACTGCCATAATAAGGAAGAACTTGCATCACTTCTGGGAGTATAACGAGGTGAGCTTCCGGTCAAATACTTGGGGATCCCGCTAACTATCAATTACGCCAGCGATATGGATTGTCAGAGTCTAGTTGAGTATACACAGAGGCGAGTTGAGGGGTAGCATGTCCAAAACCTATCTTTTGGAGGACTAATTGAGCTGGTTCACGCAGTCATCACGACGATTGTCCGTTTTTGGTTATAGGCTATACTTCTCCGATCTCTACGATTAATAGGATTGAGAAAATTTGTGCCAACTATGTTTGGAGAGAGCAAATACATGCTATAGGGCAGTACACCCTCTGTCGGCCATATAAGGAGGGAGGAGTAGGTCTGCAGCCTTTACGACTGCTTTGGGATGTGGCTGAGCTGAAGCTTACTTGGAAATTTCTTTCGAAAGACTCGTTATTGGCATATTGGATAAAGAACAGATACTTGGGGGTCAGATTTTTGGAGTAGGTCCTCAAACAATAATTATTGTTGTTTTCGAAAGTATTACTGTATACCGCTCCCAATTGAAGCAGTTGATCTCGAGGGTCTTCAAAGATGGTGAGACCACGAACCTATGGTTTGACTCATGGATTGCACACCAAAGCTTGATAGAACGAGGAAGGTCAATGGCATGTCGAGGGAGTGGAAGGAGGGAATGTGTGAGTGCCATTCTGAGGAGTGGAGTCTGGCATCCGGACTTATATGGCGGCACGTGGCAATTTAGGGAGATCATTCGGACGATGAGGGTGAACACATCACTTCAGACTGATGCATGAATTTGGGATAATACTGGGGCAGAGCGGTTCACACATAGAGCTGTAGCTAATGTTGTCAGAGTTCTACACCGGAAGATGGAGTTGGTGGATGTGATATGGGCCAAAGGTGTTGCTCGTAAAATGCAGTTGTGTCTATACAAATTGAGGTTGGGAAGACTACTCACACTTGATAGGTTGCGAAGATTTGGACTGCAACTGGAAGCCTAGGGATGTATACTGTGCCGGCTAAGGGATGAATCCATGACACACCTATTCTTCCAATGTCCGGTGGCATGGGATATTTGGCTAGCCCAACATGATAGGTTGGGCCTATCTAGTAGGAGGATTCATGACTGGAGAGCAATCGTCGAGGTCATCAGAAGAGAGAAGCGGAGAAGTTTTGTTTGGTACAACAAGGCGTGGATCAGACTTGCTGCAACGGTCTGACATGTTTGGAAGGAGCGGAACAATCGTATCTTTGAGGAGTCGGTGATTTTCACCATTGGGATTGTACATAATATTGACCAGGATGTCAATATAATGAGAGGAAGGGGCATCCTTGAATTGCCTCTTGTATTTGTAATATTTTTATTTAATTAACAAAATTACCTTCTTCCTATATATATATATATATATATATATATATATATATATATAATGAGGCTTTAAAACGGCTCAAAAGTGAGCCGTCTAAGCCGTCATTATATCATGGTCCATTTTATTTAAAAAAAATTTAATTATGTAAACAAATGTTAAAAAAAATTAAAATTATTATATATATTCAAGATGGAGAATCGAACTCAACCAAATAAGAAGAATACCTCCCACCTTAACCACATGAGTTAGAAGAGATATTTGACTATAATTGAATAATGTTCTTATTATACATTATTATACGTGCAAAGCACGTGCATTTACTAGTATATATAAAGAGCAGGTTCAGGTATTTGTGCAGGACTATGGTATGAATAATCTTGTTTAGGCTTTAATATAAGGAAGCTCACTTGAATGAAGAGCATTACTCTCTTCTTTTTTTTTCAGTTTTGAATAAAAAAATACATATCCTAATCTAGGGATAGGTTACAAATAAACTTGTCAACCAGGAAGCACATACACTCCAAAAATGTGGGTCTGTGTCATGTTGGATGCATATCGGACATGGATTGGACACATCCGGGCCACTCCAAAATACACTAGAACACAACAAAATATGTATGTGTCTTTATCATGTCCGTGCAACATAGCTTGTCAGAATCAGGGACCGGAAACAAATTTCTTCGAAGAAGTATATTTTTGCAATCTGCAGAGATCCTTATCATATTCTCTTTCTTCTTGGGCTTGTTACAAGTAAGAGAGAATTTAGTGAGTGTGACTAAATCTGGCTCTTTTATATCGTGTTTCAAAGATGACGGTAGTTAACTATAGCAATTATATTTACTTCCTCTTTGTTGTTCAATAGTTAATGTAGGAGAGTTTTGCAGGGCCTTCCATTGGCCCCATGAGCTGTTGAGCATAAACTGCATAATGAAAAGAGAGAGTAGGTTTTGTACCCACAACATCTCTCTGCTAGGGTTTTGGCAAGTTCCTCTCCAATTGCTATTCCCTTTTGACTGGCTTAAGGTTTAAAAGTGGTTACAAACTGTGGTCAACATTTTTGTGGAGCCTTGTCAACTTTGGGATGTTTTCTCTAGACTGACCGTATTTGCTGGAAAGGCGTGGGTGATAATGAGCCAAGATATTAATTATCATCATGGTCTGGATGCTTGTGAATTGTGTTACTAATTATTTTTAGGGTGTAAGCTCAGTTTGTCCAGTTAAGTACTGTTCATTAACCTACATTACTTAGGTTTACTACCTCGTTTTCAGTGCATAAATGTGTGGATTCAAAGTACGTACCTAACTGGTACTTCACTAAGTTTATGCTAGATAAATTTGAGTAAAGCTCCAGATTACTGGATTTCTTTGCACTTTGCATTTTATACTGCGTAATCACCAACCCACTGAAATCTTGTTGCACCAAGAGCTACTGACCTAGATACAGCTTTCAATCACATGACGATTACTGTGGGGATGTCGTTAGAGTTTTGCTCCTATTCATTTCTTTATGTGGATTGAGCGAGTCTGCATGTTTTAATGCCAGCCAGTTTAGAATTGGTATGACATTTGCCTGAGATCTGACTGGCAATGGTGTAGGCCAACTCAAACTTAATTGTCTCATTTTGTCAAGATGGTATGCTGAGCTAACTGGAAATATATGGAACATGCATGGTTGAAGTTGGACAAATTATTTGGCTCATTTCGGTTTTCCTTGGGCAAATAAATATATTTATTTACTGAGATGTTATTGGAATTGATTCTCACCACTTAGTAATGGCATTGTTAGTAGCTGTCCTTGACTTGATTTCGAACCTGTTAAAATTCCCGAATTGGATAACAGCTTTATTTGTTTGTACAGGTTAGGATTGATGGTAGCAGGAGGCATTGTATTGGCATCTTTCATGTCATATGCTTCAGAACATCTTGCAATCAGATCCTTTGTTAGAGGGCTAGAAGATCGCGACCTACCCAGAAGTAGAAGCATTTCGTTGGTGTGTTGATGGATGTGCAATGACGGTGTTTAATTATAGACTAAGCAACTTTTGTACATTAATTTTCCATGTAAAAGTTTGCGAGTCAATTGGCTATTTCTTGATGTGCAATTCGTTGTATCGGACAATGCTTTTCTGCTTAGAGGCACCTCTGAGGGCTGTGTTGTATTTGAATGAGTTTCATGCTTGTGAGTTATGTGGCAGGCCTTCTCTTGAGACTTGTTCATGGCAGGCATCTAAATAACGCTACACTCATCTCCAGTTTTTGGAGGATCTAGCTGTTGATGGTGAGCAGGTGCTTATAGTCTTCATAAGGAATACTTCATGTTCTTTTTTCTTTTTGGGATGAGACTGAGAAATCTTTCGGCGATATGTCAGGCCTTCTTGCTTCATCAATTTGCTTTCCATATCAAATAGACCAAGAATATGTAAAGTCTCGAGTTGCCCCAGCTCCAGATAGGCTGTGGGGAGACCAAAGAGTGTGCTGTGGTCGTGCAAGTTTGTAGATACAAGTATTGACAGGAGAGATTGTGTTGGATCGCAATGTAGTAGTAGAATGAAATGTGTATATTTGGTTAGAATTTTTTGTTCATTGAAATTATTCAGTGGGCCGGGCTCACAACGTGGTAATGGTGAGTGGTGAGCCGGTCCAATGGTATAGTGACACATGGCTAATGGTGAGAGCTAGTCCTGAGTTTCAGTTGCTATCCTGTGAGCATTGACGTTGATCCATACTCGAGTATACAACCCTTTCTTTCAAATATGGTGGTTTCCGAAATGTGCCTATGTACATGGATTTCAATTTTTATTAATAAAATATTAGTTAAGTATGTAATTTGACCGAACTGCCATATTGTGAGTTCAGCCTATTGAATTTTTTTTTGTGAGACCGACCCTCACTATCAATCGTCATCACACAGTTTGACACTTTCTTCCTAATATGTGAATTTTTGTTGTAATTTTCTCAATCTGAACTCTGAAGTCCTTAATTTCCTAGTTCCTCGTCTTTCTGTGGTAGAAAATCATTCAGAATGGTAAACCTTCTATCTACTGATTTTTTTTTTATAGACGCTGCTGTTTCTTCTCTCTGTTAGTGGATTTTAGGTTCTTCTAAAGTCTTGTTTGATACAAGAGAATTAGATGAAATTTGGAGATTTGTTCATTGAAACTGGCATTGGTTAATTTTGTCAGGTTGCCATGTTCTTTTTAGAAAAATATCCTTTAATTTTCTCTTAAATTCCAATTTAAATATTTACCTTCTTATTTGGGGAAAGTGGAGTTCGAAAATTCATAACGATTGATGGAGATTTTGGACTCCACATAAATCTTAACAAAATATGATACAACTTTCTGGAATGCTCTAAAACCAAATAAACCGCTACACTCAAGACTCAGAAGTGCTTAAACCCAAAACCAAACAGTTCTGTCGAACGATTTGATAGAAAATTTCTAATTTTGAGAAACTCGCGAGACTTAGGAGTGCAACTCGGACGGGTTGGGTCGGGTTTGAGGTCAACCCGAGCCCAACCCGAGCCCAACCCGATAGACCATAAGCCTAGCCCGAGCCCAAGTCCGACCCGACTTCGGGTTCAACATATGAAGCTCAAGACCAAGTCCGGAGGATCGGGTTGGGCTCGGGTTGGGTTGGGTCCATCGGGTTTATCGGGTTCTAATATGATATTTGAAATAATTTTAAACAAGAGTAATATTAAATGCATAATCAAATAGCAATCAAGATCCAATCATTACAAAATAAAATTGAAATGAGATTTAGGACAAGAAGTTGAAGAGTTCGGGTGAAAAAAATTATAGTTTAAACTTTTTATTTAAGTAGTATGAAACTATATATATATATATATATATATATATATATTTTTATATATATATATATATATATATATATATATATATATATATATGTATATATATATATATATGTCGGGTTTCGGGTTCTTCGGGTTACCCAACACATGAACCCAAGCCCAACCCGATTTTTGATCGGGTTCAAATATTTTAACCCGAGTCCGAGCCCGAACCTGAATATCTTCAACCCTAACCCAACCCATTAACGGGTTTACCCGATCGGGTTCGGGTTTAGCCCGCCCGAGTTGCACCCCTAGCGAGACTGAGCCAAGACTCGTCTCAGTAATCCAGCAAATGAGAAATATGATTAAAATAGAAATAAAAACATGATAAACCTTCGCCCTTAAAACAGTTTGTCAATCATAATGTCCAAAACATTTCTTTATAGCATGTAATGAAGCTCTACCTCAGCAAATTGTGTTGGCATCAGACCAGAACGAACGAATCTCGTTATGATATAAGATGTTGGAAATCAAACACGTTCTACAAGTGCTTTGATACCGTGTCTAAGACGTCCCCGTAGCGGAAACTTAGGCCAACCCACCTGAAATAATGAAACCCCGTCTAACGGACACAAATCACAGATAAAAACAAGTATATGGCGGTGACTACGTCACCTAGATAAATTTTAATCTAATAACTCAGATGAAATTACAAGATTGACAAAAATCAATGTTGAATTCTTTGCCCTAATAGGTTCAACCCCTCACCACACTCAAGAAGGAACGACATAGATTACAATGAAATCACTCACCAACCTATATCAATCTCCCTAACCGAAGTTGACGACTACTCGATCAGATCTTCCCCCTTCTTCTATCTTGTATGGCGAAGCTCTAAGAGTAAAGTGCGGACTCTCTCTTAAATCTCCTGTAGACGAGCACCCCGAATCTCAACTTTTGTGCTATACTTTGTGCCTACACCCTCACCCAATATATATATGATGAGAAAAATCCTATTCTAGGCCATAATAGAAAATCCTAAATATGAAACCCTAAGATAAAAATTGTATTACACCTAAAATAGCCCATTAAGATCCTATTTTAAATCATGTTCCTAAATAGGAAACCCTAAAATAGAAATCCTTTTACATCTAAAATAGTCCAGCACCAATTATAGACATCCAAATATAATCAGATCAACTATTTAACCAGATTTGGATTGTACAAATATGTTGTTAGCAAATTCAGTCTAGACTTCAATAATCTATCCCTCTAGTCGATGAGAGAGTGTTGACCACATGACTCCTCAACTAGACTCCATGTATGTTGTCCCACAACAGAGGTTCTACTCCCCTATGCCACTGATATCCGATCCCCTGAGTTGCTTTGCATCTTCCTCTCCAGCTTCTCGACAGTCACGTCGACGCTAACTTCTAACCACCGGGATCTTGCTGACATCAATAACACGACCATGACCGAAGTTCCTGACAATCAACCTCACCGCAAGTCTTGGCTATCTGTCCCCGACTTTCGTCTTCCATTGGAACATGCTACCGTTCCGTCGATCTTCTTCATCCTTGGCTGGCCCAACCAAGCGGATGGTGCAGTCCTCTTGGGATTCGAACTCCTGACCTGACCAAATTTGTATCCGACACTGAAGCTCCCCTGTACTCATACATCATCGAGCAAAACATCATGCACTGTGCATGCCATCGATGACCCACAGCTCCTTCTGAATTGTGTGAATGGTGATGCACCCGCCTATGATTGAGTTTGCTGCAAATCTTTATATCCTTTCTGGCTTCCAGCTGCTGAAACCAATGTCGTTCTGTGAAGCTTTGGCAAACCACCCGTCGTCACAACCGAATTCATAGAGCAACCCCCCACTTGGAGATCAACCACCTGTTATGGGACCGACATACTGACCCTTAATCTTTGGCTCATCACCATTTATCTCTTTGTCTCGACGAACCGAATCCTCCATATCCCTCAAAACATCTCGAAGACCCTTATCAGCAAGTTCTCGACGACTCCTGTCGAACACCCATCGAGTCTCCATTAAGTGTCTGTGGCTTGCCTATACAACTCAGCGGCTTGAGTGTGTACATACCAAAACACAAATCTCCTCGAACCAGCTGTTGGAAACCCTTCGCAAGCATCCAAGCTTTGTCCCCAAACAAATTACGACAATCATCATCTGCCAGCCTCCCTACCAAAACCAAGTTGCAGTAAAAACTTGATACATGTCGCATACCCCTGAGTACATGCTTCTCACCAAACTCCATCATCTAGTGCACATCACCGATGCTTAAAACTATAGCCATCGTCTTGTCACCCATTTTCATACATCAAAACTTGCCACCGTAGTATGACGTAAAGATCCTCTTGTGCGGAGTGGCGTGATACGACGCCCCCATGTCTATGATCCAGTCGCTATCATGACACATGCCACAAGTTTCCTCTGCGTCGGTCGTAACGATAATAATATGTTCCATCACTGTGAGATGCTCCTGATCGTTCTTGCTTTTGGCCTTCTCAACTTTGAGCTTCATACAGTTTCTCTTGATATGACCCCTTTTGCAACAGTATAGCAGCCCTCCTTATGATCTATAATTGCAAGATCTCGAAAATTCTTTTTGTCCTCGCTTATGACTTGAGTCTTCCTTTTCTATAGGAAGCCGCCATAGTAGACTCCTACGAAGATTCAGCTTGCTTACGTCGGACCTCCTCATTCAATAAGCTACTTTTGATTGCCTCCATCGTGACAACTCTACCCGGTATGGAATTGCTCACTAACACCACCAATATCTCCTATCT
Source organism: Iris pallida (assembly GCA_029216955.1). Lineage (NCBI taxonomy): Eukaryota > Viridiplantae > Streptophyta > Magnoliopsida > Asparagales > Iridaceae > Iris > Iris pallida. Next base: position 29,846,487 of record JANAVB010027598.1, read on the forward strand.
TTCCAACAGAGAACTCAAAAGCATAATGCCCTAAAGCTCAGCATCAATCACCATCTTCATCGCAGATAGTTGATTGACGATACCTTGAACCTTGTTCATATGTTGTGCGATTGGGGCACCCTTCCTGTACTTCGAGTTGACGAGTTAGCAAATAAAAAATGCCTTGTTGTCAATCGTCTTCCTTTCGTATAGCGAATGCAACTTTTTCCATAATGCTTTTGTCGAACTCTTCATGGAAACGTAGTAAAACACAGAGTCGTCCAACCTTTGGTGGATGAATACAATGGCGTTCCGATCCAGTCATTTTCAGTCTTCAGCAGCTTTGTATGCTGGCTTTGCGATGTCGCCCTCCAACGGACCATGCAAGTCCTTGCACCAAAGTAGATCCTCCATCATTGGCTTCCAAATCCCCTAGTTCCTTCCTCTGGAGATGATCATGTGAGTGTTCATCTGCTCCGTAGACATGGTTGCCAGAACCCAGAAGCTTTGATACCAAATTTTGGTATGAGACCAGAACGAACGAACCTCTCTGATACCAGATGTTAGGAATCAAACACGCCATATAAGCACTCCGATACCGTATCTAAGATATTGCCACAGTGAAAACTTAGGCCAATCCACCTGAAATAACCAATTCCCGTCTAACGGACGCCAAGCACAGATAAAGACAAGTATATGACAGTGATTAGATTACCTGGAAAAATCCCAATCTATATAACTCAGATAAAATTATAAGATTGACAAAAACTAATGTTGAACCCTTTATCCTAATAGGTTCAACCCCTCACCACACTCAAGAAGAACTGACAGAGATTACAATGAATTCACTCACCAACTTATAGCAATCTTCCTAACCAAAGTTGTAACCCCTGTTTTTGTTTCAATATTTTATGTATTTTAAATATTTTGTGTTAGAATTTTTTTTTGAATTTATATAAAGGGAAATATAGGTATTTTTGAATAAACGTTTGCCAAATTAAATTATTTTTTAAAAATTAAATTTGGATTTATGTAAATATGATTTAAAATTATTTGATAATATTAAATATTATTTTAAATTATTATTGTGATCAATTATTGTATTGAGATTATATTGATTTATTTTTAAATTTTATTTGATTTGAATTAATGGGATGGTTTATCCGTTAGGATTTTTATCCTTACCTTATAACCGTATTTGAATTAAAGCATATCTCCATCTAAATAAATATAGAAACCTTTGGATTAGCCTAATCCTATTGGAATTATATCTACAATTATTTAAACCTATCCTTATTTAAACTAGTCATAATCATATCCAAATTAGGTAATCCTAATCATATCCATATTAATTAAATTCTAATCGTATCCTAATTAAGTACTCCCTACATATTATATATACCTATTGAACTTATGAATAAAACCATCTCTCATATTTTACTTCCCCAAATCTACTCTCTTTTTCGTCCAAAACAACCCAAAATTCGTCACAAAATCAGCCTCCTTTTTCAGAAGCTGTAGCAACTTCATGAAGCCGTTGCGACTAACTTCGGACTCCGTTTCACTTCCAATTTTTTTGTTAGAACGTATCGAGGTTAGATTTCCAAATATAGAACTTATTTTTGTAATTAGGAACATGAATTTCTAAAAAATTATGAGTGTCAGTTATCCAAAAATTAACGTGTCGTACTATTTTTTTAGATTCTGGGGATCCCGAACACTTTTGTGATCCGTTTAATATTTTGGAAAGCTGAAACATAGATCTACAACATATAATTTTTCTAGAAATTAATAAATTATTTTAGTATTTTAATTAATTCGTAGAACTCTGAATTGGCTAATAATTCATTAATTTAGTCACGGTTAGCCATAATGGTGATAACTTTTGGCCAAATCGTGATTTTTTGGCATCATTGATTCTAGTACACTTGTAGTACTAAAATATGCTAGATTGTACACTCAAATCATTAAGTTCACGACGTTTGACTATTTAGTCAATGATACGGCTCGATTTATGTGCCACAAATCCCTAATTTGGGACTATACTTTCTGTAGTAAAGATTTTATATTTAGATATAGTTAGATTAAATTAGGTGATTTATATATTTGTCCCTTTATTGGGGACTTAACCTTGAATTTCGAAAGTCAAAATTACAAAACTAGGTCTAGAAATCCTAGAAGCATGTAGACTTATTGTTTAGAAAATCCATGTGCCCATGTGTACTTAGAAGACTAAAATAAGCGTTAATTATGTTTGAACTTTGATAGGTTTTAATATTGCAAAGTCAGCGAGGACTTGGACAATAAACAATTATATCTTGCCAACTTGTACAGTATTTATGCATGTTTACTTCCACTTGTTCTTGTTCATGTCTACTTTTACTCTGTCATGTCAGTCTTGTACATGCTTCATGATGTTTCTTTACTTGTTTCCATATATGCTACTTGTCTGTTCTTCTTGTCACGTACTTGATCTATGCTACACTATACTTGTCTAGAATTCTTGTATTCTTGTACACTCGACTTGACTAGATCCCGTTACTTGGACTTGACTTAAAATGAGGTTAACTTATAGTTCCTAGACGATTGTTATTAAGCGTTAACTATATTGTGACCACTCTATCGTGAGTACCCACTGTGCTACGGTAGAGTTCTGTTTACCTGACCACCTCGTTCGTCAGCTCCCATTGGGCTGTGAAAGAGACTTACTATAGTTAGGGAGTCCCTATTGGCCTACTTACTATAGGACTGTGAGCTCCCATTAAGTTGTAGTTATCCTGATTTATTTATAGTCACGTTTAATAGCACTATTCTCGATGACATGCCATTTCTTCATGTTTTATTCTTGTCTTGTATCTTCTTCAGTCTTTACTTCTTGTGTTGTTTGTTATCTTTTCATGCGTGTTTATTTACTGTACATTTGGCATGTTATTATGTATTTTGTTATGTCCCCTAAGGACTTGATGATCTTTTCAGGTATAGACGATCTCGAGGAGTATGACCCGGACTAGACTCTTTCTTTGCGAACCGCATGATCTTTCCTTAGATAGTGGATTTGTTAGTTGCTATTTATTTTATTCTACTTTTGATTCATAAGCTCGGTAGTGGGTTTGTCTCCACCGGACAGATATTGCATTCTCTATTTCAATTAATATAATTGATTAGTTATTTCTTTTATTTGTTCTCGTGGATGAGATTTGGTATTGCCTGTGACTATTACATGAGCTGGAGCTCTTATATTACAGTGTATGCATGTATATGTGGATCCCATACATTGGGTAGTCTTCGTATACATACAGCTGGCATGTATATGTTCCTAGTCCTATGTATTTTGGGATTGGAGCAGTACTGAAGTTGACGACTCCTCGATCATATCTCCTCCATCCTTCTATATTGTATGACGAACTCCTAAGAGCAAAGTGCAGACTTTCTCTTAGATCTCCTTAGACGAGCACCCTGAACTTAATTTTTGTTCTATACTTTGTGCCTATACCCTCACGCTATATATATAGGATGAGAAAAATTCTATTCTAGGTCATAATAGGATTTCCTAACACTACAAGAAAAATACCTTTCTATAACGCTTGTAAAAAAGTAATTATAACGTTTTGTATAGAAGCGTTACAGAGATTCAGAAACACTGCTTAATATAACGGGTTGGAGGAATTTTTGTCATATTATGACGATTTATATATATATATATATATATATATATATATATATATATATATATATATCTTATATATATATATATATATATATTTTTATATATATTTTATATATTTATATATATATATATATATATATATATATATATATATATATATATATATATATGGCCAATGTTTTATAAGATTCGTTAGACAAACATTATAAAAAGTTTCCCAAATAACTCAGCTAGGCGCGCCCGTTCTTTCATTCTTCCCGATAAAATTTTCACCTACAAAATTTTTCCCCTCTAACTCCCCGCTCTCCACTCCTCCTCCTTCTTCTCCTGTACTTCTCCTCCTCATCCTCTTCCTCCTCCTCCACGTCATCATCATCGAAGAAGAAGACGAGGAGCAGTCTTCTCACAAACGACCAAAGACGAGGAGCAGGAGGAGCATGAGTAGCAGAGCCGAATCTCAACCTCTCCCTCCCTCGTTGTCACCGACTTAAGGTTTTCTTTTTTATTTTGTTTGGTTTCTTTCTTCTCATATCTCTCTTTATTTAATTTAGGAATTGGGGGTTTTGGATTTTTTCTTCTTCCAATTTTATGAAATTAGGGTTAGGGTTTGTTCCAACAGCTTCTATTAATTAATCCCTACTCCTCGACTCCATTCCATCGACCTTTCTTATAAAATCTCCATTTTTTGTTAATTAGGGTTTTTTTCGGTTCCTATGTTTTAACTTAGTCGTTCACATGGTCTCTGCATCTGCTATCATGATTTTACTTTTGTGGTAGAGATATTATGTTCATGCCGATGGATTTGAATGCTGGAGGCTTTGTGTAGTGGCTACTTAATAATTATCTCAAATTATTTTAATATAACACTGATGAACAATAGAGAAAAATGCATTATCATTATAGAGTCAACATTTTGGATGGATTTGATAAGTTAACGCATAATCTGAATCTTGAGTTTATTCTTTCATATCTATGCCAATCAAAATGTATAGTGAGATCCGTTAACTTCAAAATATCCCTAACTTATTTGCTTTCAATTCTTCTAAATTTTGTGTTTAGATCTTGGAACAGTTTGGAATACTACTAAGGTGGAAGCACGTTCTACTGTTGCTATTTTTGGTCTTGGAACTGTTGGACTTGCAGTAAGTCATCGTATATCAGTTATCTACAAAGTAATTTTTCAGTAATACATTTGATATTTATAAGTAGGAATCCCTTTGACATTTCTATGCTTACATGTTTAAAAGAGTCATCTAACAGTTATAATATTATTAAAAATGTCTGGGTACATGGTCGGGGTACGTGCTCCAGGCCAGCATGTCTGGGTATGTGGTCGGGGTTGCCACATACAAGGTCTGTTGGAAGGGTGCTGATCGTTTTTCTTCTTGTCCCTTTTGAACTTTGTGTTTTTTTTATCAAATTTATTTAATGGGAGATGATTTGTTGCAAGGACATATAATGGACTTGTTTTGTATCAAAACAAGCACTGGCAAATTTTAATTTTTGACTATGAACTAAGCCACTCCCTCTTTAAGACCAAGTAATTATATAAAAACTTGAGTCAGAGTCCTACAGGTCCATAAACTCTAATGCCCTTCAAGTTTTGCAAGTAGAGGTTTTTTTAGCATTCAGGTCGAATTTCTGTGTTAATGCTCGGGTCCTTAAGCAAATCAAGTTCATTTTCATGTTCATGCTTGGCTAATATGTAATGCTTAATCTTAGAATTTGTCTCACGACACCTCCACTACCACAGTGTGAGCTGTTCCGAAAATCTCGGATCACCTGCCGATCTTTTATCCAACAAAAAGACTCATCTTTGAGCACGCATGGATCCTTTGATTAGAGCCCGCACATAAATATGTGCTATATAAGAGCAACGTAAGGCCTAAATTATCATTTATAAACATCTTCCTCACAACAATGTGTAATAAAGAACTATGAGTTGCATCAGTTTCAGATCTAAGCAAAAGTTTGTGCAACATAATGTTTAGTTACAACCACAACAAAAAGTAGAGAGCTCTTAGGCTTCGTTTGGTTCGCAGAAAGGAATTGAAAGGAAATCAATTCCTTGGCATTTTCTTTCCTTTGGGAAATTGTAATTTTTATTAATTTTTCTTTCCGATGTTTGGAAATGCCAAGGAATTTGAAAAGGAAAGTAATACTTCAATGTGGGAAAGTGATTTCTTGCTTGGATGGATGGAATCATTCCCCACCCCCTATTTCTGTTCCATTGGAAATCACTTTCCTTTTCTCAATTCCTTTGGCACCTAAACATAGGAAAGTAATCACTTTTCTTTCCCTACCCCATGATTCCACGAACCAAGCGTGGCCTTATACTAAGGAAAGTGGTAGTAGGTAGTTACAATGGGCTTTAGTCTCTAAATTAGTGTTAAACCCACCAAGATTTGTATAGTTCAATTTTTAGGTCTGTTTATATTGGACCGAGGCCTTAAATATTAACATCTGGTTTATTAGGCTTTTTTCTAATGGTCCTATATTTATACAGTTATTAAATAATATAATCTTATCACTAAACAATCATTCATCAGTATAAGAATTCTTCTATGGTACCTCTTTGTATCATTTATAGACTTGCTAGTTTCTATATCTTGTATACCCTCATGTCTACATGTTTTTGCCTTTTTGGACCATTTTACATGGAAAGGGCGTCTCTGCTAAAGGTTGAAATTCACTACAAATTATTTCAATATGTATATAACTAAGGAAAGGGTCATGCATTAGTTATTTTTCAGTAATACATTTGATATTTATAAGTAGGAATCCCTTCGACAGTGTTATGCTTACATGTTTAAAAGAGTCAACTAACAACAAAAAAATTGAATTAAACCCTTTTTATAGACAAAAATGAAAATCATAATCTCTTGATTCCCTTTTGTTTGATGACATCATGCTCCTCTTCCTTTCCCATGTTGTTCCCATCTATCTATGGTAATTGGTGAACATAGGGCTAAAAGGTCAAGGTAGGTTCAAGTGTGCCATGATCTAGTATCCGAGTCTTATTTATTCGATTTCTTGCTAAAGGTGAACTCCCATGGTTGTAATATTTATTTTATGCTTGATAATTTGATCCTATTTTTCTTATGCATTTTGATGTATCCCGCATTCTCCAAATAGCATTAAATTTTTTGGAATATTATCTCGTTTACTCGAGAGTTTTCTATTCTATGTTCAATCAATCAGATTGAGGTGATTCTTCAAGCACTGAAATATGAAAATGTTACGTTTCTTTATATAAGTGGCTGTCAAGTATTTCCATTGTGAATTTATAAATGTTTTAGTTGTGCTTGGAGTTTGGATATATGATAAGAAACAATCTCCATTTGTACCATTTTAAAAGAAATGTTAAATTAGAGCGTCGTTAATGTTGATCTTAACCGATTAGTTATAAGAACCAATCCCTGAAACATGCTTCCTTCCTAATATGGACAAGAATAAGGACAAGATACGTATACGAGATATGGACATTTTTAGATAGTCACAATACAGTCGCACATGTTGCACAAAAATGGACACTGATATGGGTACTGAGACAATAAAAATATGGACACGTTTTTTCGTGGCCGTGCAACATAGAAATTTAGAGACGATTTTGCCTTAGAAGTGGCAAACTAATTATTTCGCTTGCTTTCATATTATCTTTGGTCGGAACTAAAATAGAACAGTTTTACTTTTGTGTTTGGGTTCTGGCTGAAATTTATGTTCAATTTCTAGGTAGTAGCTTCCAGAAAACGCCAAAGAAATGTCAAAGTGTCACTACAAAAAAGTATCCTTTTGGAACGACACTATGAGGAACGCTAGTCCGAAACGTCCTAAACAATTAATCACTAGGACGGATAATTTTTTTGTAACAAAACTAGTTTTATTTGGGACAGATTGGAAAATAAATATCTTATTTGGGACTATTAATACATTCCATCCCAAATAAATCCTGAGACTGTCCTAAATGATTTAGGCGGGAATAACAATTATTTGGCGGCTCATCCCTAAAGTTTTTTGAGAGCATTTTTAGCCGTTGGATCTCTCACCGTAAATCCACACCGTTTATCCTGCTTTGGCCTCCACTCTCTACTGCACTCTCTAGCTCCCATAATCCATTCTTTATTTTTGGAAAAACCAACTCTCTTTATCTCTCTCACATTCCAAAAATTCATCTAACTCCAAAATTCCTCGTCTCTCCATCTCCTCTCTGCCTACCTCCTCTCTTCTTAACAATGTCATCCACTCCTCGACCTCGTCCCCCTCCGAAAGATGTACAACGATGTGCACCCAAGCTCTCTCTTGCTCTGATCGCCCATGGATGTAAACCACTAGTAAGGGTTTCTCATTTCCCAGCGGCTAGGGTTAGTGTTTTTGCAGTTCTAGGTAACTCTCTCATTCCTGATTCTCTACGCTAAGTACCTAAGAGTACGACATCATGATAGATCTAGGTTACACTATAGGTCAGCATCAAAATCTACTAGAAATTATTCTTCAAATATCTTAATTTTTCATCAAATCCTAGGGTTTCGAAGAGGACAACATGTTGCTATTAAAAAAACCTTTTTCCCCTTGAAAATTAAATTTTTTTAGGGTTATGTGGTCCGATCGAAGCCATCATCATATATTCAGATTTCTTGCTAGTTTTGGTTTTGATTGAGATTTTCGGTTAGGCTCAGGAATAGTAATGGTGAAAATTACAAATTTTTTAGCTTAGTTTTGAATGAAATGAGTTTAGAGACCTATTTTTTTGTGTTTTCTTGGGTTCAGTTTGATTCAGTTGGTTGATGATTACCATTTCAAGTTTCTTGCTGATTTTGGTTAGGGTTGCTGTTTTTGATTGACATCATTTGGTCAAAATTGTAATTTTTGTTTTTTTTGTTTGGAAGCCAAGTGGTCTTGAATGAGTTCAGCCGACGAGAATGTGATTGGGGCGGGTGGGTATGGGATTGTGTACCATGAGGTGTTGGAAGGGAGATATACCGCTGCCAAGGCCTACACCATAAAGAAGACCATTAGGTTCTATCGTCTGTGCCCATGCCCCCACTTTTGACTTCGTTCTCGACTGCCTCATCACCCCTTCCCCACCTGCACATGTTCATCTGGGGCTCGAGCACCTCGTCGGTGTCTTTGGGAGGAATTTTGGCGTTCGGGACTGATTAGAATGGGCACCATACCACTATGGACCATGGACTCCACCATCCAACTAAAGGTAGTAGTATAGTATTGTGCACAAATTGTATATTAACAAAATGTTATGTGTACCATCCTCTGTCATGTTGTTAGCTTCAAACTTGATAAAATTATATATGTTGTGTCCGTCTTATGTTGGATTTGTCGTATCTGACATTGTAGTGTCCTTGTAACATATAAGTAAGTCATTTTCCATTATATGTAACCATGTTCCTTGATCTATTTGGGACTCCCATATTAGTTTTTGTATCATTTTCTTGAACGATTAACAGTTCTACTTCAGGAACAGGTCTATTTCTCAGGGTCTGGAGCAGATGGACGGGCCGAGCATATCGAAGCTGGGATTGAACTCGACAGCCGAGCTCCGGACATCTCATCCGCAAGGGCACATGCAGAAGATCGTCCATTGGGTATACATTTGTTCCCCCTAATTCATATTTTGAATATTTTCATGTGGTCAATATTGGTTCTTTGGGATAAATTTGTTGTGGCCATTACTTAATTTGGAGCATTTCATGATGGATATCCTTCAAATTGCAATTCTTTTGGTTATGATGATGGGAATTTGTAGTTTGGAATTTTTTTATATGATGGAGGCAGTTTTGGCACATTAGTTTGCTGATTGGATCACATGTCAGAAAACAATTTGGTTTTGTGTTTTCTTGTTTGAGTGCAATGAAAATTAGGGGATAACATATGGAAAACCATCAATCCATATTCCATATGTTCCCCACTAATTATATGGTGATTTTTTATACATAAAGTTAAAATTTATTTATGGTATGCATGAATTATACTACGATTGTTGTCAATTTTTATTAAGTTTGTTTCTTATATGATCTGGATGCCAGGTAATTCCAATCTTTTCCTGGAAAACATTTCGTGCAGATCCATATGCTTTGGTCAAAACAATTTTTTGCTTCTTAAGTTAATTAAAATACTAAGCATGAAAAAATATAAATGAAGCATGAATCATACTATTTTTTGCTTCTTATACCGTCATCTCCACCGTTAGCCCTACCAAGGCAATACAAAAATGAAAGAAAATGAAGCATGCACCTCTCTACATGCCTATTGTATGTGACTTTTATGTATCAAACATGAAAAAAGTAATACAACTCTGGGGTATTCTCAGTGAAAAAATGGTTGTGTGCTTCTGCTTAAAAGGTCTTACTGGTTTAGGTGGAATCTGAATCTGATTCAAACTGAACCCACACTCATTTAACTCAATAATATGATCTACTCCTTCTAGTTTCTTCGTAAATCAATACCTAATCAGTACCAAAGCAACATGTACAAGTGACTGAAAGACTGCAGGAACCATTACGAGTAAACTCCATAATTAGCAATTAATGACTTGCTTCAGGAAACTGCAATGCATCCACGATGATGATCTATATTTGTATGCTTAGTATTTCGATGCTATGAAAATGCTCATTGTATAAATTTGTTGCAATAAAATAGCTTATATTGAGATTCCCAAAATGTTGTTGTCAGCTTTGGTGCAACCGACACATCCTGTGTTATCATGAGTGAACATTTTTGATCAGACCCCTCTCTTCATATGCACATTAAAGCAAACATCCCCCACATGTTGGGTTGATGTTGAAAAGATGCTTTACTTTTAAGTTTTTGTTATTTTTTAGCAAATGCTTGTACTAAAGGTAAAATAAATGGATAGACATGACAGTGAAATTGCAACTCGTCACTGGAATCAATTTTACTTGTGCATACAAACAACAAGAGGCCATTATTTTTTGTCAAATTTATTAGCATCCCTAAATCGAGCTTCTTTGTGGCATTCAAAATGTTAGATCGTAACAATAATGGGTAGGTGTCACTTGTTCCTTTCATTAGTCTAGATCTGAGACAACACCATATACAGAGTATCATACAATATTCTCCCTCTACATCTATGAACTTCCAGTTTTGAGAGATTTTGAAGAAAAATTCTTGAAGAAGCAATATGTGCTTGATAGGTAAGCAAACCAGAGTTCTTGAGCATTCAGATTATTTATTTTTGATATGAAGAATTTTGAAAAACAGTCTGTTCAAGATGAACAAAAAAATAATACATTGGATAGGATTGTTAATTCTTCGTATGCATATCAATTCCATAACATCTAAATCAGAATACTTTTTGTTTTACTGCTCATGCCTGCATGTTGAAGTTGAATTAGAATACCTTTTATTTTGCAAGTTGAAGTTGCCAAGATCCTTTTTATGTCTCTTTCTTTATTTGGTGATTGATGTGGAAGATACATAGAAGTAAGTTCTCTGTATCTTATGAAGCATGGGATTATTCCAGGAAATGTCAGTTGATCATTCTACGCAACGCCATCAAACTGATTTGCACTTGAAATGTTTTGACTGATGTCTTGTAAACATGGCAAATTATTCAGGTCTCTTCATTAGAGACCTGAAATGTTAGCAATAGAGTAAAAACAGGGATATATATAAGGGAAGGTGTTCTAATTTGTTATTAGTGCACTTTATATACTACTACAAGTATTCCAAAAGCTATAAATTAATTCCAGTTACTATACTATTGTTTGGTTTTTTCTTAACAAGATTGAATTGTGAATTGCATTGCATTGCTTTCTTGTGTAGTCGACGAAATCATGTGATACTTGTTCTCATTCAGTCCACGAATACATATCTATCGCTATAGTTTATGTCAGTACAATCAATGATATCGTGACCAATGCCATGGCAGGAAATTTTATGGTTCGGCTTGTTTAGTTTAATCTTCGAATATTTTCTCATAAAAGAATCAACGATTTTATTCTTCGAATGTTTTTTCCTTATTGCGTATCTCTTTCAAGGCTTTTAATGTTTCTTCATCATTAGAAATTCTTCGGTTGAACTTTATAAATTAATTTTATTTCTCCCTTTTCGATTGAGTATTAGAATGTATGTTTTTGTTTTTCTTTACCGTCTTTGTGTTTCTGTCTTGACATATCATTCGTAATCTATATTCCTGTGATCTTTTAAGTTGGTCAGGTAATAGATTATCCCCATGGAGGCTAACAATAATGGCCCTTCTAGTTCTGAGAAAGAACAGGTATGTTCCCTTCTTTTGCCAATCCCAACCTTGATTAACAACTTGTGCTTATAAAAAAATTAATGTAGTTAAATATCACATGGCACATTTGGTATCAGTATCCAGATTCGCAGTTTATATTGCTCATATTCTGAGGATTTTATGTGTTTTCTTCAAGTTGCTTTGTTATTTGGATGGTTTCTTTCCGAAAGTTCTAATAGAATAATGGCTTCATACACAATTAGATACTCCAAGTGATATCTTGCCAATAAAGGGTTGATATCTTAGTATAGCTAGATCCCAATGCAAATAGCACCTTAATATATATTAATCGGAGCTATAACCAACTTTATCAAAAATGTACACATATCATTGCAAATTTTAAAAGAAGATAAGTTTCAATGTGTTTGATGATGAGGTAATTTTTTAACCCTTTCTAGCTAATCATCATTTCTCATTGAGGACTGTAGAATGTGAAACTCCTCCTGTCACTGCTACTTCTTCTTCTTCTTCTCTTCATGTCCGTCCTCGTGTCCATATTGTGTTAACAACTAACTGTTAAAATATGTATTTGACGTATTAATGTTGGAACATAAAGCTGACGAAACCCAACGGACAACACCAGGAAACTCGAGTGCGCGATAGATCTCTTTTTCAACACGGAAAGGAAGGGGGAGATCAATGAGGATAACTTTCTTTACATCATCGAGAACATCAACGTTGCTGGTATAAATTCGACTACGTTCCTCCATTTTTTTAGTTTGGTGACAGTTGCATTAATTTTAGCTTATATTAGGATGTTAGTTGTGAGCTTGTTCATCTGAAAATTAGATGTCACTGATCCAGTGTCACGTATGCGTTTAGAAAGTGTCTGAAAAGTATTTCTCTTGTCGACTGCTACTTTTTGGATAAGACATCCACAGTACCGCTATCGGCCCCATTTTGGTTGTTTTGAATCGATTGGTTTTGATAGTTTCAACAGTTTCAGTATCGATCGATATTGCAAACTATGATTCTGAATGGTCGTCAGTCCTTGTATCTTTCCACATGCTGGTAGGGTGCGGTGTGCATGGGGTTAGGTGAAGTCTTGGCCCAAATGTTAGTTATCCAAGCGCCAAGGGTGCGTCTGCGTTTAGAAGTAGCTTATCTAAAAAATATCTTTTCTTAATCTTCCCATCCTCGTCACTAGATTTGTGTTTTAATCATTTTAACACCCAAGCCACAATAGTTATGAACCTAATCTATATAACTCCACACACGATGGCACGAATGCATCACAATAGTTATGAACATAATCTATATAACTCCACACACGATGGCATAAATGCATCACAATAGTTAAGAATGCTCATGATTTGTCGTATGGACAAGCCTGGAGAGATTTTAATTGTTGAAGATGAAAATGGCAATATTATCCGAGAAACTTTGAAAGACAATGATGTCATTGTCCAGTATAAGGTTTGTGTTATACTACAACTTTGAATGACAGATACTTGATTCTTCTATCTATTTCCTGTAATGCAGTTTCTGAAATAAGTTTTGTGGTTTTCTCTGTTGTGTTTGTTTTGGTTATTTGCTTGTTGGTAAACTAGTAATTTTCTTTCATTTTTCTCATTTGAATCATCTATGTTCCATATAACCTGAAGCTTAGCATTATTAAAATATACAAGCTGTTATTATTAATCTATTGTATATAGAAAATGGAAGTTATTACATCACCAAGAACTGTCTATAAAATCTCAAGTTTAATGTTTTGGAGAATCAGCTAAAATTTTGACCGTCTTTTATATCCAAGGCGATTAATATGCAGCTCTTCATTTTGTATTTCTGTTGTTTGCGATCTTTTGTTGTCTCGAATCTAAACGTGTTTCCTTATGGCACATTCTTGCAGATCATGAGAGAAACACTAATCTACTTGGCACACCTTGGTCACGAGGATACGGAACAACCGGTAGTACTGCTCACTTGCAATATTTAATGTTCTACTACAAATTAAATCCCTAATTGATATAAAAACTAATCAAGTCATTACCTGTGATCTTATGCAATTATCATGTTATGATTAATAGCTTTCCATGTCTTTTTAGTTTCTACAATGGCAAGTATTGCACATCTTGCTGCTATAATGCTTATAATTTATGCCCTTTTAATTAGCTTCTGGAAAAATTTATTGAAGCCTGTATGATTTAAACATTCACAAAATAATGTAGTCTAGTTGTTACAAATTGGTCTATACAGTTTGGAACTTCATCTTGTCTTTATTTTTTGGTGATTTGTATAGTTAGCAGGTCATTGCTAATATATTGGCATGTTTTAATTTCATTTGCAGGTCCTTCAAAAGCATTCTGGATTTACTTAAATGATGGGCGACGACACTTGTCATGGAAAACCAGGGTGTAGTGCTTAATGTTTTGGGTTCATAATTTTGTATGTAATGGTAGAGATGATGGGTTCATTTTGTAAGTGATGGTGTGGGTGATGTATTGTGTTTTGGATTTATTTTGTAAATGATGGTAAATGATGCTTAATGTTAAGTTTTTCTATTGTTTACTAGTTGAACCTTATAGTTATATATGGATTTTGTTGTCTTCTACTTAATGTAATATGTTTTTTCTATTTTGTAAATGATAGTAAAGAATGCTTGATGTTGTTAAGCTTTTTTTGTATGGGAGCTCCGATTCCTGGAGATACGTCTAAGGACAAGCTCGACAATGGCCATGATCATATGAATATGTTATATGTGTATTTAAATTGTATATTTTATAGTTGGAAAATGCAAACAATAATTTCGTAAGTATTACTTTTGGGATGGTTATGTAATTGTCCTAGATATAAACTATCATTTTGTGACGCAGGCAAAATTTTTCAGGACAGATGTTATTCGTCACAAACTCTTTTCTTTTGGGACAGTTTAGTAAACCGTCATAAACATATAATAATTCAAACTCTTTTGGTACGGTTAGATTTTTTGACCCTAAAATCAAATTAGGACGGTATTTTCCATCCTAAAACTTTTTGCCATGCCACCCTAATAGCACTATTATTTTTCGTCCTAAAATTCGTCCCAAATTACGATTTAGGACTGATTTTGGCCTTTTTAAGACGGATTTTTGGCGTCCTAGAAACACATTTTTTTTGTAGTGTGTCAAACTTATTGTTTCATCCATCGGTTGCCATCAGAACTGAAATATAATTTTTTTCTTTCTATTTTTGGCTGAAATATAGAAACCTCTGTTGAATTAATAGCTAGCGATTTTGAGAAAATGCATAGCAAGTTCATATATGTTTTAAAAATTATTAGTAGTATCCTTCAACCCTCATAACACTCTAGATTTTGGGTGCAAGAATGACAGGGACTTTAACAATTAGATAAAGTATACATATGTATGTTCTTGTGTTGAAGTTAGTATCCATTCAATGGAAGTAAGATAAATGATGACCCATTTAAGTCATATGACACCAGTACAAAATATAAATATTTGAGATACTACATAGTGGTTAGGTAGGGTTTTAGCTACAGTATCTCTTGGTTATCTAATCCCTTTACCCTGATAATGAAAGGACAAAATCACTTAGTTGAAAAGGCAAATTAGTTCATCTGAGATATCACTACTGGGTGAGCTGAAGGGAGGACCACACTATGTTGATGTAGTGACTATTTATTTCTTGCGCTTCTATTAGATACTTGCAAGTTACTTTGGAAGCCCGTGTACTTCTATAGATGAATGTACTATTCGGTATCACTACTCTTTCTCATTTTGGACACGATGTTATCACATATTTAACATGATTATTGCAGTTTATTTTCCAGAATTTATATTCATTTAACTTTATGATTCTGAGGGTTACTCCATAACTGATGAAACTATATGGTTAGCTTTGGTCCTTTAGCTCTCACCTGCATAAGTCATGAATGAGTAGTTAAAAGAAGAATTGGGTTTGGCTTTGTGACGAATTCTGAACATTATTATATAGGAGAAATTGATTTACCTCAAATATTGTTTAATCTGGCGCAATAGCATCAATAATCAAATTAGAAGCTTTTCGTTTTCTTTTGCAATCAGGTTTCAAAGACGTAGTGGTAACATAGTTTTCTTCTTCTTTTGCAATCAGGTTTCAAAGAACCAACGGTAACATAAATTTCTGATTCGTGATGGAGTTCTTATCATGTAATATGTCCTTTTAGGGTACCCATTGCGTTCATTTGCATTAGGTTCATGATAGTAGACTGGAGTGTAGGTAATGTATAATGACAAAGACGCCAAGCCACTTAGCTATTGCAATCCTGATATCCATTAATTCCCTAAACTGAAAGCATAAATGTGCGTCTCATATGTGCTCTAATCTTTTCTTCTCGCTTCTTTACAATTTTCGAGAGAAGTATTAATACATTATTTTTGACTGAAATGGTGCGCGGATTGATGTTGACTCTGAAATACTTCTTCGAGAAGAAAGTCACTGTAAGTCATATCCTTTAGCCTCCTATATCTGCTCCTATGTTTCACAAATATGGATATAAATCAACATTTGTTTCTCTTTCAATTTTTGTTACTATTACAAGTGGTAAGAGTTTAGATTATGATTACTTGGTACAAGTTTTTACTGGAACCATATTTTATTTGATGTCCAAAGATAGCAAGTGAATTTGCTAACCTGGAAATAGAGTTTTACATATTCAGGTACATAGAGTAGTTCAAGATTCCAATGAGAAAATAGTTGCTATATTGTTTGGAAATTGGATTGAGAGCATGCATTATGTGAATGGAGACTTCTTTGGTACAGAAAAAAGGATTGAATCATTGTCCGAGGTGCAGATGTTATGGAAACTTAATAAACCTTCTCAATATCAAACTTGCTACAATCTAGCACGCTTAACGATTACACTAAATGAGCTTACTCCCAGGCTAAAGTTGGTAATTAATGTTTTTGAATTTAGTATTATTTTCTCAATTGGAATCTTCTCAATATCAAACTTAATAAACCTTCTCAATTGTATGAGGTGCAGATGTTATAAGAAATAAAGTTGGTAATTAATGTTTTTGAATTTAGCATTATTTTCTTAAGCTGATGATAGTGTCAGATACTTGGACACGCTTTACTTGTGTAACTTGGAACTATTTTTGTAAGCCTTACTATAAACTTATTATTTGGGCAAGGCGTGATAGCCTTACCCTATAAACTTCTAGGACCTAAATTGATACATAGAGAACCTATTGATTAGGGGGAATATTTTCATAGTTGGAACTAACTTCCATAGTTCTTTTAGAAACTGTCCAGAATGTTGCAGATTAAAGCAATATGTGAATGGCCATGGAGGGACAGAAGTGAATGGATCCATATGACTTGTTGAAAGCAGGAGTCAGTCACATGTTTTAAATGTGAGATAGTGGATATTCTCTAACTCTTCCTCTATATTATTATATAATATTTGATACCTATTTGTTTCTAGTGCTAGATGGCTAAAAATGGATTTGATATAAACCGACCATATTCCAAAATTGGTCATATGCTCGCTCGCATGTATACAAACAAAAACATAAATCAGATACACATGGGTATCGCTCGAAATATGAATCTGAACATGAAATATTATTGATGCTATATTGGTAATGGCATGTTTAGTCACTATGATCGTCCGTGCATTGCTTATGTGAATAGGCTGGTTTGTTCAGTCACTTAGGATTTTTTTTTCAATTGTTTATGTATATTTTGTATGATCAAAGAGAATGGAAAAGCTTAACTATATGTATTTTTCTTATGGCCCTCTTAATGGAAGAACTAAATTATTATCTTCTTTTCCTTTGGGAGGATAAAATCATTTATCAGTGCTAAAAGATGGATAGATGTCAAGTAGCCTTGCAGAAAGTTCTGAAGAAGTAGAAACACAAAAAATTCTTTCTAACTTATCTGTTACAACAATGTTTCTACTTTCGGAAGCAGTTGTTCATGTGGAATGTAGAATTGAAGGTGTGGGATACAAACACCTTCAATTCACTGTTATTCTTTAATTTACATCAAAACTACTAAAATATTCTTGTTGTTGTGTTGTTTCCTATATGAATTATTCCATTAAAAAATGGGTATCCTCTTGATGTCATTCAGGCACATGAATTTCTCACAAAGTGGGCGACCATCATCAAACTCGAATTTTTGCAAAGATCAAAAATATTGATGCAAGTTTTTCATGTGCTTTTAAAATTTAGACTTACTATAGATCTACCTATGGAAAGTGGAGGTTTTCAAATCATTCACCTTTGTTATTCTTCCATTACAGGGACTGACCCATTTTGACGAGATTCTACAAGAAGAAGATGGTATCATTCTTTCAAAGGAAATTTTGGGAATATATCTCCCGCTTGAGAAGGTAGGGATGCTCATCTTTTGTGGCTAGCATATGAATAAAGTTACTTTATGTAATTATCATCTAGGTGATGTTTTGTATCATATAATTTAAGACTTTTATAGTGAATCTGACCAGAATGACTTGTTAATATTTGTTTCTCTCATTTGGGTTAACATTAATGTAAGTTTGGTTGAATGAGACTGTTAATTGTACATATATTTTGATGTGTAAGATGGAGTTTTGCATCTGTTAGTTTCAACAATATGTCAAAATCAGAGTACAGGTATTGAACATGTATAAGACATAAGTCAAACACTCCAAAAAATGGGTTCTGCTTGTAGGTTGTTTTATGCAATTGTTAGTTTATGTGTTCCGGTGATAGTGAGCGACTATATTGAGTTACCCTTTGAAGATGTTATGGACTATAAGAAAGATACAAATACTATTGTATAGCCAGGATACTTGACTTCATTACTCATGGTGAGGAATGGTGTTCTACTGGTTTCAGATTTTGGGAGATTGAAGGAAGATCAGGCATTATTGGTGAAGGATGTGATCTTGCCGTATGTACACTTTGTCAGGTATATATAAGATACACTTCGTAAAAATAGTTGAACAAAACTGAAGTTTTTATATGATATGATTTTAAATTTCAAGTTTGAACTTGCCTATTTGTTTGAAATTCAATAATTTTATTAGCACTTTTATTTGTAGGTTGTAGACTCGAGGATTCTGAAGTTTCTCCTTTTTACTGTTTTGAGGGCTGTACGTGTTATGAAGGGATGTCAACAATTTTGTGTTGGGGAAGCAAAAGAAATGGTTCCTGAAAAAGAAAACATTAAAAGATGTATATATATTTGGATATTTTGGAAAAAAAATATAATTAAGATGGTGATATTGTAACCACCACTTTTCAAAAATGAGGGTAATTTTGAACTTTTATAAAATTGATTATTTAATAATAGGTTTAAATCATGTTATTGATTTATTGATAAATTTTAATTATTTTAATATCATTAAATTAGTGTTTTGTGATTTTATTCTTTGGCTAGTGTAACCTTAGAGCTGCTTAGCCTAGAGACCAACCATGACCATGGAGGCCTAACCCATGTGATTATATTAGCTAATTACTACTTTTTAGGCTAAGGTTATTTTGGTCATTTTGTGACTTTTGAATTATTTAGAATTTTGATTAATTGGTGAATTTTAGATTATTTTCATAATATTTAAATTAATGTATTGTAATTTTGGTCATTTTTCATATTTTAGGAATTTTTATATTTTAATATTGATTTTACGGGATTTGTTTAGTCGGGTTTGAGTTTCGTTTCGTTCCGACTTGTGTTAGTAACCCGGGCAGCTTAGACTCTAGATGGAACCCCAAGATTAGTTAGTCATGGCCTACAAACCCCCACTAATTAAGTTAGTAAGTTTAGACTAATCCCACTTGCTTAGAATGGTTAAATTAGAGACTTAAACTTGACCTTTTTGACCACAAACCTTGTCATGACTTAAGTTGACCCAAATGAGACTTGTAGGGGCATCTTGGACATTTCGCATAGGCCCATTAGGACATGTATGGCCAGCCACCTATAGGGGAGAGGTGTCCCTCTCTTTCATTTCACACTTGCCTCTTTTTTTTTTCTAAATTTGTTCTTCCCCAAACTTGAGAGCTTTCCTCTTGATTTTGATCTCCAAATCCCTCCATTCTTCTTCCAATCTTCTATCATTTCTTCTCATTCAACCAAAGATGAGGTGCTAGCAAGGATTGGGAGCAAGGAGCAAGGAAGGGTATCCATTTTGGAGGAGTTTTCGTGTCGGAACCGTGTCCTTTGAGTGCATCATTGGGATCCCACTTCCAATAGGTATAACCATCTCTCTATTTCAATTTCCCTTGCATTTTAGTTAGATTCAAATCCATAGGATCCACTCCCAGGCATGTACAACCATTAGATTTTAATTTGAGGCTCTTTGGAGTCCTCTTTAGAAAGTTTGAATATGTTTGGTGCCCTACTTGTGGAGTTTCCAATATAGGACACCCCATGTGTTTGTGTTTATGCAAATAGGCTATTTTGTGGTTTAATTTAAATTTTAGGATGGTTAGAGAGTGGATTGATCTTAGTTAGGATGGTTAGAATGAGTTTTATTTGGATAGCTATGTTAGTATCCAAGTATCTTGGCCTACATGTGTTTCTTTTGTCCGAAACAACCCAAATTCGTCAAAAAAATTTATCCACGTTTTTAGTAGCCAGAGCAACTTAGAAATGTCATAACTCCTAGCTTAAGACTCCGATTAATCTTCCATTTTTTTAAAAGAATCGTATCGAAGTTAGCTTTCCAAATATATATATATATATATATATATATATATATATATTATATATATATATATATATTAATAGACCAAATTCGTTCTAGAACTTTCTGTAAAATTATTTGTGTCAGTTGTACGAAAGACGAACCCGTTTCGGTGTTTTCGCGATTTCGGGAGCTTCCGGACACGAAAATGCGATCCGTTTGAAGTTTTGGAAAGCTAACCCGAAGAGCTACAACATACTTTAATCTTAGAATTTAGTGAGGGCATAATTGGTACAGTATTGATTTTAAGTAGAAGAGTGACTATACGACATAGACATTTTGTGTATCCTATGAGCCTATGTAGTATAGATATCATGTGAATATAGGTATCATAGGTTGTCAACAATATATATGATATAGTACATATATATTATTGTTAGGTAATATATGTTAGTATAGTGTGTGTGTTTGAATGAGATAAGGATGTGTGTGGTTAGTAGAGAGAAATAAGATTGATAGAGGATATGTGCTAGTATGTGTTTGATGTTATATAGATGGTAGTGTAGTATGTGTGTGTGTGTGTTGTGAAGGTGAAAGAGTTGGGAGGACCATGCCATCCTATTTGACTTGAGGCTAGTGTGGTTTGTTGAGTGATTTGTGTTTTGGTTGAGTGGTAGTGTGTTTGTATATAGATGTGTGTGGGTGTGTTAGAAGAGAAGTGATGGATTTGGTATATGTATTTGTGTGTGTGTTAGTGTTGGAGTGGAGAAAGATTTAGATGTTGTATGTATAGATATGTTAGTGGTTATATTAGAATCTATGTAGAGGTTAGAGATATCTTAGAAGTTAGATAGTGATATCTTGTATAAGTTAGATAATTAGTTGTGTTTGTCTATGTTATTGTTAGTTAGAGATGACATATGTTAGTTGGTTAGAGTTAGAGATGGATATATATACATATATGTTATGCTTAGATATTAGTTAGTGGATGTTATTTGTGTTAGGCTTCTAAGTTAGAATAGATGGTTAGAAGTTATATGTTAGAGTTGGTTAGTATCTTGTATTAGAGATATAAGTTAGGATATAGAGTGATATCTTGAGATACCATAGTGGTATCTTAGGATATTTTGGATATTTGCCTATTACCTTAAGGTAATGTATTTACCTACAAGGTAAAGGGGACTTACCTACAAGGTAGAGAGGGTTTACTTTATACTAAGGTATTAGATACTAAGGTATTGTCTATCTAATATTTTAGGATGGATGTCTAGAGGCTAGATATTTAAGGTATTAGTATTAGAGGTTAAGGTATTAGTTTCCAACCAAGGTAATGGTTTATCTTATCTTAAGGTAATGGGTTTACCTTATTACAAGGTAAGGTATTGGGTTTACCTAGGTAACTAAGGTTAGATATCTAAGTTATTTGTTAGCTAGTTGCTTAGGATAGATATTAGTTATCTAAGATTGGTAACTTGGTAGTTAAGGTATTTATACCTAGACTAAGGTATTGGGTTTACAACTAAGGTATTGGTATTAGGATATAAATAGGACTAAGCTATATGGTATCTTGGGGTAAGATATATGTTGGTATCTTACTAGTATCTAGTATCTACGTTAGTTGTCTTAGGATGTAGATGAGTGGGTATCCAAAGATACAAATCGGTATCTTAGAGGGTAAAAGTAGAATTTTGGGGTAAAGTCTAAGATGGGGTTTTGATTGTTAAGATGGGGTTAGAAATAGGTTGTCTTGGTAGGTAGTGGTTAGATAAGGGTATTTAGTCTAGTTTTGATCCCCGTTGACCAATAGTTGACTTTTTTGACCAAAGTCAACTACGAATCAACACTTTACCTAGAATTGACCCAAAACCAAACCAGAGTTGACCAGTTGACTATATTAGTCAACATTTGCCTAGTTTGACCTAGGGTTGACCAAGAGTTGACCAGAGTTGACCAGTTGACCCAAAAGTCAACTGTAATTCAACATTTGATTGACCTAGTTTGACTTGGATTGACTTTCTGTGACCTTGTTTGTTCTAGTTTGGCTCAGTATGGCCTAGTTTGGCCCAGTATGACCTTATTTTATCTAGTTTGACTTAGACTTGCATATTATGATTTGATTAGCTTTCCTTTCATTATTAAACCCTGTTTTGACATATGATATCTCATCTTTAGGTCTGTGATTACTCTGAGCATCTGTTCACCTTATCAGCTCAGGACCGCAGGCGAGTACATTCACTGATAGTTTTCATTGTCTTGATATCTGCTGATTCCTGACACGATGGTTCACGGACTAGTATACGTCGGATCCTGTCATGAGATGTCGTTTCTGGATTACTTGGTATATTGGTACATTACTCGACTTGTTACTTGTATTTGTATAGACATGGAATTGGGAGTGGGCTGGCCTCCTGCTCTTGAGTCCCGTATCATAACGTGTCATGTCCGGATCCAATATACTATTCGGGGATGGAGAGTTATTAGTGGTTGTGTGATCAAATCCCTACTTGTTCTTTACACTTGTACTTGTTACTTGATCATAACTATACCCTCGCCTCATAACAGGTAAAGTCTGACCCTACTTGTTCATAGCTTTCCATGGTGGCCGGCCTGATCCTGCTCCATTGTACACTTATTCATAGCTGGTCAGATGGAAAGCCTGATCCTGATTCCTAAGCCGATCACATAACGCACTAATAAGTCATGGCACATTTTATATTTATTTTATTACATCATATATCCTACTCAGTTCTATATTAGTACTTTCCTCACCATGTTATGATATTCAGTTCTCACATGTTCTATATGATCTTATGCTAAACCTTAATTGGAGGCTAAGTTCTGTTAAGGAGAAATGTTACAACCCCGGTCCTTGTTTGGTTTACGAGTTATAACTTGGCTTCTGAATAGCTCCCAAGCCATCCTATATTCTGTCTTGTATTTTATTATAATTATTTCTTATAGAATTTGTCAATTCATATGGAACTGCTGTTAGTGTTTATACTTGCTTATTTTCCTGACAGGATACCATTGATATATTACAGATGATTCTGAGGCAGACTGCTCGACCTACTATGGGGTCGAGATAGATGGAGACTTAGTCCAGGACTGTGGCCTGATAGTTGAGCCACTAGACTTTGCACACCCGGACTAGTATAGCTTAGTTAGGTTTGTCTGGACTGTGATCCAGCTAGTGCTTTCAGACTGTAGTTTTAACATTATATTTTGAGTTTCTGTGATGTATTTATATCTTTGAGCTTGTGTTGGATCTTAAACTTTTTTCCAGTTTTCCCTTCTATCATATTTCCATTTCGTGCTATCTATTCTAGTTTGTTCTTGTGATTGAGTTATGCCATATTATCCCTCCGTGTGGAGATGACATATACCTTTATATTTTGTCTAGTTGTAGTATTTATAGACGACCTATACAATGTTCTACCGCCGATTCTGCGGCGTAGGCTGGACGTAACCACGTAGTCGTGCCCCTACCTTGGGTGCGGGACGTGACATATTTTTGTGGTGGCCCATGCATGTCAGAAGTCGTAATTAGTGCGATGTCGTAGTGGTGCTCGACTTAGAGTATTGCTACGAGCCTGCTATAGGTTTATAAGATATAGGCTATAGGCTAAGGATACTCAATCACAGTTAGGACTTCTTGAGAAGATTCCTGGGACGACTCTTAAGAATCTCATGAAAAACTATCTCGAAATTTGATTCCAACTGTTTTTGTCTGTTCTTCCTTATCCGTGGTTGAATTTGATTCTTGATGTTCATTGATTTTCTACCGGGATAAACCTTTGGACTAATTTGCCTCGGTTATGGAATCTTGAGTCTTCCACAGCCATATTAGCAGGCATGGTGAAGACATAGGGTCTAATTTTGGATATATTTCTCGGGTTGTAGGAATTTAAGGTTTTCGCAGCCAAGCTGACGGCAATACAAAAATTTTAAATACCATAATTCTAGAGGTATGTACCTTAGTTGCGGACTTTATGGATTATCACAGCCATACTTACTGGTGTGATGAGGATTCTGGTAACATGGTTCTGGATAGACGGGTATGATTATTAAATTGCAGAATAGATACCATATAGATGGTGCCCTAGTATAATGGAGTCGAATATCAGTGTGGATATTACTTGAGTATCTTGAAGTAGATAGAGGGAGCTAGGCCACCTGTGGCGCAGAACCATGCCTAACACCTGAGGGGCAGGGCTTTTGTGCTGACGATCGAGGAGACCGACGCTGCAGGTGACGGGTTAGCAGGTCTGTCTTTCCGGTTCTTCTTCCCCATCTTGATGTGTGATTTCATTAGTACCTGCCAGGATATTTTGTACTGCGATAGATAGTATGGTGACCCTGTTTGAGACTGTAAAATCACGACCGATAGGACCACAATTTGCATGTTATTAGATACAGTTTTTTTGACCTTGATTGTTGGGGGTTTAACCTAGAAGGAGTACGACCATCTTAATTTCAAGGACGAAATTTTTCTAAGGAGGGTAGATTTGTAACCACCACTTTTCTAAAATGAGGGTAATTTTGAACTTTTATAAAATTGATTATTTAATAATAGGTTTAAATCATGTTATTGATTTATTGGTAAATTTTAATTATTTTAATATCATTAAATTAGTATTTTATGATTTTATTCTTTGGCTAGTGTAACCCTAGAGCTGCTTAGCCTAGAGACCAACCATGACCATGGAGGCCTAACCCATGTGATTATATTAGCTAATTACTACTTTTTAGGCTAAGGTTATTTTGGTCATTTTGTGACTTTTGAATTATTTAGAATTTTGATTAATTGGTGAATTTTAGATTATTTTCATAATATTTAAATTAATGTATTGTAATTTTGGTTATTTTTCATATTTTAGAAATTTTTATATTTTAATATTGATTTTACGGGATTTGTTTAGTCGAGTTTGAGTTTCGTTTCGTTCCGACTTGTGTTAGTGACCCGGGCAGCTTAGACTCTAGATGGAACCCCAAGATTAGTTAGTCATGGCCTACAAACCCCCACTAATTAAGTTAGTAAGTTTAGACTAATCCCACTTGCTTAGAATGGTTAAATTAGAGACTTGACCTTTTTGACCACAAACCTTGTCATGACTTAAGTTGACCCAAATGAGACTTGTAGGGGCATCTTGGACATTTCACATAGGCCCATTAGGGCATGTATGGCCAGCCACCTATAGGGGGAGAGGTGTCCCTCCCTTTCATTTCATACTTGCCTCTTTTTTTCCCCAAATTTGTTCTTCCCCAAACTTGAGAGCTTTCCTCTTGATTTTGATCTCCAAATCCCTCCATTCTTCTTCCAATCTTCCATCATTTCTTCTCATTCAACCAAAGATGAGGTGCTAGCAAGGATTGTCAGCAAGGAGCAAGGAAGGGTGTCTATTTTGGAGGAGCTTTCGTGTCAAAACCGTGTCCTTTGAGTGCATCATTGGGATCCCACTTCCAATAGGTATAACCATCTCTCTATTTCAATATCCCTTGCATTTTAGTTAGATTCAAATCCATAGGATCCACTCCCATGTATGTACAACCATTAGATTTTAATTTGAGGCTCTTTGGAGTCCTCTTTAGGAAGTTTGAATAGGTTTGGTGTCCTACTTGTGGAGTTTCCAATATAGGACACCCCATGTGTTTGTGTTTATGCAAATAGGTTATTTTGTGGTTTAATTTAAATTTTAGGATGGTTAGAGTGGACTGATCTTAGTTAGGATGGTTAGAATGAGTTTTATCTGGATTATCGCAGCCATACTTACTGGTGTGACGAGGATTCTGGTAACATGGTTCTGGATAGACGGGTATGATTATTAAATTGCAGAATAGATACCATATAGATGGTGCCCTAGTATAATGGAGTAGAATATCAGTGTAGATATTACTTGAGTATCTTGAAGTAGATAGAGGGAGCTAGGCCACCTGTGGCGCAGAACCATGCCTAACACCTGAGGGGCAGGGCTTTTGCGCTGACGATCGAGGAGACCGACGCTGCAGGTAACGGGTTAGCAGGTCTGTCTTTCCTGTTCTTCTTCTCCATCTTGATGTATGATTTCATTAGTACCTGCCAGGATATTTTGTACTGTGATAGATAGTATGGTGACCCTGTTTGAGACTGTGAAATCACGACCAATAGGACCACAATTTGCATGTTATTAGATACAGTTTTCTTGACCTTGATTGTTGGGGGTTTAACCTAGAAGGAGTACGACCATCTTAATTTCAAGGACAAAATTTTTCTAAGGAGGGTAGATTTGTAACCACCACTTTTCTAAAATGAGGGTAATTTTGAACTTTTATAAAATTGATTATTTAATAATAGATTTAAATCATGTTATTAATGTATTAGTAATTTTTAATTATTTTAATATCATTAAATTAGTGTTTTGTGATTTTATTCTTTGGCTAGTGTAAACTTAGAGCTGCTTAGCCTAGAGACTAACCATGACCGTGAAGGCATAACCCATGTGATTATATTAGCTAATTACTACTTTTTAGGCTAAAGGTATTTTGGTCATTTTGTGACTTTTAAATTATTTAAAATTTTGATTAATTGGTGAATTTTAGATTATTTTTATAATATGTAATTTGATGTATTATGATTTTGGTCATTTTTCATATTTTAATATTTTGGGAATTTTTATATCTTAATATTGATTTTACGGGATTTGTTTGTCGGGTTTGAGTTTCGTTTCGTTACGACTTGTGTTAGTGATCCGGGTAGCTTAGACTCTAGATGGAACTCCAAGATTAGTTAGTCATGGCCCACAAACCTCGCTAATTAAGTTAGTAAGTTTAGACTAATCCCACTTGCTTAGAATGGTTAAATTAGAGACTTAAATTTGACCTTTTTGACCACAAACCTTGTCATGGCTTAAGTTTACCCAAAGGAAACTTGTAGGGGCATCTTGGACATTTCACATAGGTCCATTAGGATGTATGGCTAGCCACCTATAGGGGGAGAGGTGACCCTCTTTCATTTCACACTTGCCTCTTTTTTTCCCCAAATTTGTTCTTCCCCCAAACTTGAGAGCTTCCCTCTTGATTTTGATCTCCAAATCCCTCCATTCTCCTTCCAATCTTCCATCATTTCTTCTCATTCAACCAAAGAGGAGGTGGTAGCAAGGATTGGGAGTAAAGAGCAAGGAAGGGTGTCTATTTTGGAGGGGCTTTCGTGTCAGAACCGTGTCCTTTGAGTGTATCATTGGGATCCTACTTCCAATAGGTATAACCATCTCTCTATTTCAATTTCCCTTGCATTTTAGTTAGATTCGAATCCATAGGATCCACCCCCATGCATGTACAACCATTATATTTTAATTTGAGGCTCTTTGGAGTCCTCTTTAGGAAGTTTGAATAGGTTTGGTGTCCTACTTATGGAGTTTCCAATATAGGACACCCCATGTGTTTATGTTTATGCAAATAGGCTATTTTGTGGTTTAATTTTAGTTTTAGGATGGTTAGAGAGTGGATTGATCTTAGGTAGGATGGTTAGAATGAGTTTTATTTGAATAGCTATGTTGGTATCCAAGTATCTTGGTCTACATGTGTTTCTTTTGTCCAAAATAACCCAAATTCGTCATAATTTTTTATCCACGTTTTTAGTAGCCAGAGCGACTTAGAAATGCCATAACTCCTAGCTCAAGATTCCGATTAATCTTCTATTTTTTTTGAAAGAACCGTATCGAAGTTAGCTTTCCAAATATATATATTAATAGGCTAAATTCGTTCTAGAACTTTCTGTAAAATTATTTGGGTGTCAGTTATACGAAAGACGAACCCGTTTCGATGTTTTCGCAATTCCGGGAGCTTCCGGACACGAAAATGTGATCCGTTTCAAGTTTCGGAAAGCTAACCCGAAGAGCTACAACATAATTTAATCCTAGAATTTAGTGAAGGCCCAATTGGTACAGTATTGATTTTAAGTAGAAGAGTGACTATACGACTAGACATTTTGTGTATCTTATGAGCCTATGTAGTATGGATATCATGTGAATGTAGGTATCATAGGTTGTCAACAATATATATGATAGTACATATATATATATATATATATATATATATATATATATATATATATATTATTGTTAGGTAATATATGTTAGTATAGTGTGTGTGTTTGAATGAGATAAGGATGTGTGTGGTTAGTAGAGAGAAGTAAGATTGATAGAGGATTTGTGCTAGTATATGTTTGATGTTGTATAGATGGTAGTGTAGTGTGTGTGTGTTGTGAAGGTGAAAGAGTTGTAAGGATCATGCCATCCTATTTGACTTGAGACTATTGTGGTTTGTTGAGTGATTTGTGTTTTGGTTGAGTGGTAGTGTGTTTGTATATAGATGTGTGTGGTGTGTTAGAAAAGATGGGGTGGATTTGGTATATGTGTTTGTGTGTGTGTTAGTGTTGGACAGGAGAGGAATTTAGATGTTGTATGTATGGATATGTTAGTAGTTATGTTAGAATCTATGTAGATGTTAGAGATATCTTAGAAGTTAGATAGTGATATATCGTATAAGTTAGATAATTAGTTGTGTTAGTCTATGTTATTGTTAGTTAGAGATGACATATGTTAGTTGGTTAGAGTTAGAGATGGATATATATATATATATATATATATATATATATATATATATATATATATATATATATATATATATATATTTTTTTTTTTTTTTTTTTTTTATATTTTAGTGATGGATATATATACATATATGTTATGGTTAGATATTAGTTAGTGGATGTTAGTTGTGTTAGGTTTCTAAGTTAGAATAGATGGTTAGAAGTTATATGTTAGAGTTGGTTAGTATCTTGTATTAGAGATATAAGTTAGGATATAGAGTGATATCTTGAGATACCATAGTGGTATCTTAGGATATTTTGGGTATTTATCTATTACCTTAAGGTAATGTATTTACCTACAAGGTAAAGGAAACTTACCTACAAGGTAGAGATGGTTTACTTTATACTAAGGTATTAGATACTAAGGTATTGTCTATCTAATATTTTAGGGTGGATGGTTAGAGGCTAGATATTTAAGGTATTAGTATTAGAGGTTAAGTTATTAGTTTCCAACCAAGGTAATGGTTTATCTTACCTTAAGGTAATGGGTTTACCTTATAACAAGATAAGGTATTGGGTTTACCTAGGTAACTAAGGTTAGATGTCTAAGTTTTTGGTTAGCTAGTAGCTTAGGATAGATATTAGATATCTAAGATTGGTAACTTGGTAGTTAAGGTATTTATACCTAGACTAAGGTATTGGGTTTACAACTAAGGTATTTGTATTAGGATATCAATAGGGCTAAGGTATATGGTATCTTGGAATAAGATGTAGGTTGGTATCTTACTAGTATCTAGTATCTACGTTGGTTGTCTTAGGATGTAGATGAGTGTGTATCCTAAGATACAAATCAGTATCTTCGAAGGTAAAAATAGGATTTTGGGGGTAAAGTCTAAGATGGGATTTTGATTGTTAAGATAGGATTAGAAATAGGTTGTCTTGGTAGGTAATGGTTAGATAAGGGTACTTTAGTCTAGTTTTGACCCCCATTGACCAAGAATTGACTTTTTTGACCAAAGTCAATTACGAGTCAACACTTTATCTAGAATTGACCCAAAACCAAACCAGACCTGACCAGTTGACTGAAAGTCAACTGTTAGTCAACATTTGCCTAGTTTGACCTAGGGTTGACCTAGAGTTGACCAGAGTTGACCAGTTGACCCAAAAGTCAACTGTAAGTCAACCTTTGACCCAGATTGACCTAGTTTGACTTGGATTGACTTTCTGTGACCTTGTTTGTTCTAGTTTGGATCAGTATGACCTAGTTTGGCCCAATATGATCTAGTTTGACCTAGTTTGACTTAGACTTGCATATCATGATTTGATTAGCTTCTTTTTCATTATTAAATCCTGTTTTGACTTATGATATCTTATCTTTAGGTCTGTGATTACTCTGAGCATCTGTTCACCTTATCAGCTCAGGACCGTAGGCGAGTACATTCACTGATAGTTTTCATTATCTTGATATTTGTTATATCCGATTCAGTTGTAGCATCTTACTTGATTCCTGACACGATGGTTCCCGGACTCGTATACGTCGGATCCTGTCATGAGATATCGTTCCTGGATTACTTGGTCTATTGGTACATTACTCGACTTATTACCTGTACTTGTATAGACATGGACTTGGGAGTGGGCTGGCCTCCTGCTCTTGAGTCTCGTATCATGATGTGTCATGTTCGGATCCAATATACTATTCGGGGATGGAGAGTTATTCGTGGTTGTGTGATCAAATCCCTACTTGTTCTTCACACTTGTACTTGTTACTTGTTCATAGCTATACCCTCGCCTCACGACGGGTAAAGCCTGACCCTATTTGTTCATAGCTTTCTATGGTGGCCGGCCTGATCCTGCTCCGTTGTATACTTGTTTATAGCTGGTCAGATGGAAAGCCTGATCCTGATTCCTATGCCGATCACATAACGCACTAATAATTCATGGCACATTTTATATTTATTTTATTACATCATATATCCTACTTAGTTCTACATTCAGTACTTTCCTCACCTTGTTATGATATTCAGCTCTCATATGTTCTACATGATCTTATGCTAAATCTTGATTGGAGGCTAAGTTCTGTTCAGAAGAAAGATTACAACCCCAGTCCTTGTTTGGTTTACGGATTGTAACATAGCTTTTGAATAGCTCCTAAGCCATCCTATATTCTGTCTTGTATTTTATTATAATTGTTTCTTATAGAATTTGTCAATTTATATGGAACTGCTGTTAGTGTTTGTACTTGCTCATTTTCCTAACAGGACACCGTTGATATATTATAGATAATTCTGAGGCAGACTGCTAGACCTACTATGGAGTCGAGATTGATGGATACTTAGTCCAGGACTGTGGCCTGATAGTTGAGCCACTAGACTTTGCATACCCGGACTAGTATAGCTTAGTTAGGTTTGCCTGGACTGTGATCCAGCTAGTGCTTTCAGACTGTAGTTTTTACATTATATTTTGAGTTTCTGTGATGTGTTTATATCTCTGAGCTTGTGTTAGATCTTGAACTTTTTTCCAGTTTTCCCTTCTATCATATTTCCATTTTGTGCTATCTATCCTAATTTGTTCTTGTGATTGAGTTATGCCATATTATCCCTCCGTGTGAAGATGACATATACCCTTATATTTTGTCTAGTGTAGTATTTATAGACGACCTATACAGCGTTCTACTACCGATTCTACGACGTAGGCTGGACGTAACCACGTACCCGTGCCCCTACCTTGGGTGCGGATCGTGACAGATATTTAGAATGAGATATTTTGAATGGAATGTTTCAAATGTTAGTTAATTCATTGCTGTCTCATATTTGGAAATTTGTATTGATTATTGCTTTTTATAACGTATTGAGTTATATGCTTTGACAAGTGATATATATACGTGAATTCCAGAACAGTTTTATAAGCGTTATGTACATATGTCTTATTTATAACGCTTTTATGATATATATGTGTGTAAATTCCAGAACAGTTTAAAAAGCGTTATGTATATATGTCCTAATTATAATGCTTCTAAATAGAAATGTTATATATATGACCAATATTTATATCGCTTGAAAATTTACTGTTATATATAATTGTATTATTCATAACGTTTTACAGGAAAAAAGTGTCATATAAGAAGTTGTCATTTATAACCGTTTTAGTAAACATTTATAACACTGGTTTTCATGACGGTTGAGGGCTTCAAAAAAAGCGTTATAAAATGCTTTTTATGACGGCTTTTATCCGTCATAAAAAGGTATTCTTCTTGTAGTGTAAATAGGAAACCCTAAGATAAGAATCCTATTACACCTAAAATAGTCCATAAAGATCCTATTTTTAGATCATAATAGCTAAATAGGAAACCCTCAAATAAGAATCTTTTTACATCTAAAATAACCCAACACCAATTATGGATATCCAAATCTAATCAAATCAAATATTTAACCATATTTGGATTCCAATATAGTGCTACCAAATCTAGGCTGGACTCCAACAAATTGAACACTGCTTCACACTCTTCCAAGATGTAATACCTCAAGTAAGAAGGAAGGCGTATCCAATAGTAGATTTTCTTTAATCCATATATCTGTTAAAATTCAATCTAGTATCTATAGGACCCTTTTTAACATTCTAAAGACCATGTATAAATACAAAAAAAAAATATTTTTTAACCACTCTAAAAGAGTTTCTTTTTGACATTCTAAGGATCATTTTATTGTAGTTTCAAAAAATATGGATGGCCTAAATCTAAAAAATCGAGATTTCACATCATTAATATGATATATATGGAGGTTAATAATTTTGGGTCCTTCCGATTTTTGAGATCTAATGCGATCACACAACTTGCATATGCTCAGAAAGTATCCTGAATATCTAGACACCTACTAATGATGAGAGGGGATGAATGTAAGCACGTCTTGTATCCTTGGTTCCTTGTACATACGTCTTGGTTTGAGTTTGTTGTTGCTTTTTAAAAGTTGGCAACATAAGATACTTTTGACAATAGGTGGGAGGTTGATATAAAATACAATCCCAAACTAAACAAACTTCAAAAGTTTCTTGATAAGCTGCTATTACCAAAAAGTCCTAAAAAACTTTCTAAGAAAAAATAAGCAGAAGCAATAAAAAATAAGCAATCCACCAACCTTAGTATCTTCATAGCACTCCCATAAATTTTTCTATGTATGTCCTTAGAGAATCCAAATGTCCTTTGAAACTTGTCTATGTGAATCTTTATGCTAATGACATACCATCTTTCATATAATTTTTTTAGTGTTTGGTTGGTTGAAATGAAAATACTTCTCTAATTGGTTTTTGAATCTACTGTTTGTTTGAATGAAGTACAAATCCATGCTTATTGGAAGAAAATGAAGAAATTGGCAGAAGATATATAGAAATTACTATTCTTGCTAATCACTTTTAATTTAACGACAGTGAAATAAACAAAACGACTTGAAACTTAAATATACCATTGTTCAGAAGCCTATTTTATCCCATACATTGATATTTGATGACTATTTTGATGTAGCTCTAAGTCAAAATGAGTGACTAACTAATACCTTGATTATATTAAATGAGGTCTGACAACGTTTCATGGTAATCAATGTCTTTTTTGGTTGGATCAAGAACGCCGCGAAAGCGTTGACAACCAACCTGAAGATAACAAACCCCCGTCTAACATAATCTCAGGATAGATCAAATACAATATATGTTTGGTGACTACGTCACATGGATCAAAATCTATATATCTCAAAATATAAGATCGATTACTAACTCTTTGTCCCAAAAATCAATCTTTCATGAATCTCAAGAAAGAAGAAGAATATTAAAATAAAATCACCTATTCAATCCTATGACGATCTCCCTGAACGAAGAAGACGACTCCTCTGAACAGACAAACTTCTCGAAAGATGAATCCTAAGAGCAAGTACGAACTTTCATTACAAGAAAAAGGTTTTCACTTAGTTTTATGTGGACTTGCTCCCTCGAATCTCTTCCTTGAGCTCATTCTTGTCAACCCCACTAACCTCCTTAAATAGGTTAAGAAACCTAATTTAGGATTTAAGAAGATCCTAAAATAGCCCAGTACTATTAATCCTGACTGTCCAGATTTGATCACATAGTCAAAACATGCTGACTTTTGGGCCCACATTTGAACCTATTTTTGACTGGTGGTATATCGTGGTATACTGTCAGTATGTCGCGGTGTACCGCCAAACTCTCGAAATTGGATTTTGGAATGAACAGTACATAATTCAGTACCATCGGTATACCTTTGCTGTTGTTTTGGCTCAATTCAAGTCCCGGCTCAGTCGTCGATCCTTCGTCGTATTCACCGCAACGCCTTTCGATATTTCACAACGTCCAGACTGTCCTTCCACAAACCTTAAACCGAGACTGGAACTGTCACGACCCGCACCCATTTTTCGGATACGAGACGTGTCCAAGCCAGCCTACACCGCAGAGTCGGCGGTAGAACGCTGTCAAGCCCGCAAAAAATAAATGCTCAAAAATTAAACATTTGCTGCTCATTCACATTACTAAATTTATTACAACATTTACAACATTTATATTTATAGGAAAATACATGTTTTATAATTAATGAAATTGAGTACAACTGCCATCTATTTCTAGGTCGACTTCAGCATACCCAAGCCTTTCCAAGTGCTAAGAGTGCTCGCGGCTAAACCTGAAAAATGTTGGTTTCCAGTCAGGAATAGAACAAGTACACAAATCGACGGCAATACAAAACACAATAGAATTAATAAGACATGAAAATAGCATATGGAATATGAAAGCTAGTAAGAAAACTGATGACATGGCACGGTGGAAAAGTAAACGGAAAAATAAAAGACATCTACCTATGTGGTGTGAAATACCTTTTAATACGTGAACGACTGGGCTAATACGGCACATCATACGATGGCTATCGTGCAGTAATGGTACGGCTAACTCATACGTGAGTGTGTATGACTTAGCTATCGTTCAGTAATGGTAATTGGCTTTGTTCACGTATTTACTGAGTATTTCTCCTCCCGACTACTCCGTGTGACGAGCGTGTCAACAAGCAGCAAGATATATGTATAGACATGAAATGAAAAGACTACTATGAATCGGAAAGCAATCAGAAAGTGCACTTGCCTGAGGTCCTTAGCTGGAGAAACCAATAACACTATACCACTCAATGAGCCACAATCAATCAACACATGCAGAAGTCTCCGGATGCTGAAATAAACTGTACCAACGTTCTCAGAATAGTCAAATTAGCAAGGATTGCCGGTCCTTAAGTCCAATTCTGGACACAGGGGCAAAACGGTAATTTCGGGCAAAAATAATGTCCGCCGTTGGACCCGCTTTGCACCGAAAAGCGTGCCAGAGTCAACGGTCTCTACAGTCGTCAAACTACATGTCTATGGATCCAGTTTTTTGATATGAACCCAACCGTATGTCCAGAGTTGGATTCCGGTGGGCCGTGCACAAAATCGCCCGTTGAGTGGGACCGTAGGGCCCGCAAAACGGTGATTTTATCAACGGTCTCAGAATCAGACCAAACATGGCATACAGGACCAGAAAAACGATACGGTTCTGTTGGTACAAGTTTTGTCTCGATCTGACGAGCCTTCACAAAGTAATTGGAGAATTTGCAAAGTACACGATACGGTGAATTTCGACGGATACGTATCAAATTCGTTGCGCACACGCGACCAATTTGAATTCCACCAAAGCCCACACGACCACGAAGCCGTTACGCAGCTTTCGATGTCTTCGGTTCGCGACCACGTCGTCCGGATTGGCGTGACGCACGTCGTGTGGAGCGATTTTATTATTTTTGAAGCAGGTTTTTCTTGGTATTCAAACTGTATTTTCTTACTATATAAATAGCAAAAAATTAAACAAAGAGTGGGGTTTCCATCTCGGTTAGGTTGTTATTGAATCTGTTCTAATGGATTTTTAAGACTGTTATTGGTTTGGCAAATAATCGCCTTCCAAACAGGGCATTGGGACTGGATTCATGTCCTGTCTTGGGACAGGTTTTTCCTCGACTTTGAGTCAATTTTTCGGGAACCCTAGGGCGGCTAAAATCAAAATAACTGAAGGGACTAGGAGTTGGTTATGTCGGGATCATACCGGAGAAAATGGTTCACAACGATGCCGAGCGTGGAGGAGGAATTCCTATCGCGAACTTGCCTTCGTTGCAGCAACTGCAGTTGTTGCTGCTGTCGCCCTCCGCATGCGTGCGCATATTTTCCGGTGGCTCGGCCGACCGGCGGCGGCCCTGTAGGCGTGCGCAGATGTGGCTGGGGGTGCGCCCACTGTGGAGAGGTGGCGAGTGTTGTTCGGAATTAGGGTTTTCGAAAAACCCCCCTCGATCTCTCCTATATGAAGCCGCGCGGGGGGTTATATCGTTCTATTGCGCGTTCTTATGGGGTGCTCGGCCTGGGGTCCCAACTGCTCGGGTTTTGGAAAAACTTAAGTGGGCTTTTCTCCTTTTAACCCCTCATCTTTTCCTTTTTTTCTTTTTCTTTTTCTATTTCTTTCTATTATTATTTCTATTTCTTTTTCTTATGCTATTTCTATTTCCCAAATACCCATATATACATTTATCTATGTATACAAATACAGATATACTAATACACATATTTGCGTATATATACAATGCATAGATATACATATACGCATATTTACATATAAAAAATAAAAGTATTTCTAATTTATTA
Organism: Iris pallida; assembly: GCA_029216955.1. NCBI lineage: Eukaryota > Viridiplantae > Streptophyta > Magnoliopsida > Asparagales > Iridaceae > Iris > Iris pallida. The sequence goes on from JANAVB010027598.1 coordinate 29,883,276, forward strand.
ACCATTGTATATATATATATATTTATATATATATACATATTTGTTTACATATATGTATATTTGTATATATACACCTACCACATATATTTATATACATTATATATATATATATAATCCCTATATACATTATTGAATAATCCATAGTCAAAATATATATATATATATATATATATATATATATATATATATATATATATATATATATATATATATATATATATATATATATATAATTCATTTGAAGAATAAACGAATACCATTTATATTATTTGAGAATAATTAATAATACCAATAATAATAGTCGTAAGAATAATATAATAATAACAATAAATAATAATGATAATAATAACCAACTAAAATGTCCACTAAGAGTTCTTGGTGAACCTATCATACCCCATCTACCTTTGGCCCAAAAATTTCGTACACTTATCTAAGATCCTTTATTTAAATCGATTAAAATAAATAAAATATTTCAAAAAAAAAATATTTTCGGGAAGGGAAGCTACAAATCTACCAACCTTACAAATAATTTCGTCCTCGAAATTCTAACTCATAAACATGCCAAAAATTTAAACAAAAAAAAATATGTCCACTACTACCACAGTCTCCTTAAATTTAATTTCTCGAAGATAATTGTACCCTCCTTCTAGTTATTTCGTAATTACGAATCATCGATGACTCCTACTCACCTTTGGTCATACTACCCACCTCAAACACCTGACGTCCTTACATTGTAACCTTCCAGCTACTTGCAAAAGGTAACTACCGACAGATATCTGTAGCATAAGACATATACAACCCTCTCCTATCCATCAGGCAACCCTAAAATCATCAAGCACAAATTTATACAAGTAGCTAAGAAATATCGATAAATTCTAATAAATATGACCAGTCATCACTCTTACAATAGGAAGGACATGAAGATAAGAAGAAAAATAATCGAGAGCGAATATGAAGCTCCCAGAGTGGTAGAGGGTATCCCGTGGTACAGATAGAGAAAGAATATTTATGAATCATTAACTTATTTGCTAGATGAGATACTCTAGTCCAGTCATTGGCTAAATCGAAGAACTCTTCATTTCCTAGAGGGGCTTGCAATCCATTCTATACATAAATTCCGTTCTCGGTGTTAATCTAAACAAGGTTCCAAATAGAATGGAATTTGAGGAATCAAGATTGTGATCTTTTTCGTGGTTATTTAAACACACGAGCAAGGGATATAATTGCAACACAAGATCGCATCTCAACTTCCAGAAAGATGGCATAAAGGTTACGAATGGATTCACATTCTAAGGGGTGGAAATTATAAAATAGGTACAAGGGCCGATTTTAAATAGTTCAGTTCTATAGTCCAAAATGCGCCTTTGGTGACTTTGTGTTTAAGTAGCACATGAGGTCTTAATTGGGTGGCATACTAGTGGTATGGGCGTAGTAGGCTTCGAGTAGATCACAACCATATATTGGGTCGAGTGAACTGAGTCAAGTTTGAGGCTCTAATGGAAGTCGAAAAGTGTACCGGTACTATGGTAAGGGTTATAACTAGTCTTTTTGTCCTGAAAGTCGTACCATAAAATAGAGTACAAGGGGACGGGTTTGAGTGGGACATGGTATACCTAGATGAAGGTGGACTCGTCTAGATCTCGCATGTGAAATTTGTTGGAAGATAACAGCTGGTCTCGTGCTCCGAATATTAATGACACGGTCGGGGACACAAAATGATCTAAATGAAAAGTGGGAGTCCAAGGGCACTAATAATCATCCTAATAGAAATTATTCTAATCACTCGGTAGTCCTGGTATATCCTAAAACTTTAGAAGGCTTACCGTTCTGATAGTAGCTTGAGGGTCGCAGAGAGGACGAGTAACTTAAGGCAAGGTTCTAGTCACCTGGCTGGTCGATAGTAGTTACCCTTGTGTATACAACCATCATTGGCCATAGGGATACCCTGTATCTCTCTGTCAATTACGAGCTTTCGTTTTTCTAATCGATGAAAGACAAAACAATTAAAGTGTTCAAGAGAGACGTCACAGAATACAATTTCGTGATTCAAAAGGTGAATGCATAATTCAAGAGGAATTGTCAAAGCAATCGGGGATGAGATCCTGGATACCTCTATATCTCAATCCACGTAGGGTAATTAAATAAAAAGCGAACCAAATGCATCATGGTTTATCAGACTATGATACAATGATTCTGATTAGACAATATGTTAGCGGACGTCCCCAATAAACATATGTCTTAGATCAAGCTCGAGAAAAGAGTAAGCTTGCAAAACTAGGCTGTATTTGCAGCGTTGGTCAAGATAGTCAAAATACAAGTGCCCAAGATTTTGAAAAGAGATACAAGTAGTTCGAGTTTTGAAAAAATCAAAACCTTACCTGGTGTTTTTGCGTATACAGTCAACCTATTATCTTCCTATCTCTAAGGCCTTGGTCGACTAACAGGTTATGGGTTTCTGAGTTCTATTTTCTAATTAAACCTATTAGTGTCGGTCAATTACCTCGTCAATGGGTCACAAGGGCCACATGACGCTAGATTAGGAGGCATGCTACTCAATTTACAGAAATTATACTAGTATTGGTTTTGGATCTTAGAGGGCATACAGGGCACTTTCCTATCTTCTATAATATCCTGAACTTGTAATCACGTCTGAAATTATTTCACCGGAAATTATGCCTCGCCTGTATACTCTGGCTGTGACAAACCTTCGGTTCCATGATTCAGGTGTGATAAGCTATCAGGTACTCTACCTTATATTGACACAAGGGTATCAAAGATCTAAGGAGGTCAATGAGGACATAGTTTTAGCAATGGTTTATAACCTACCATTCTTTGAAAGGATTTCAATTCTATGGGTTGTGCCTCGCCAGTGCGCTGCTGGCTACAGTGAACCCACATCTCCACTCTCCGCTAACTGATGACAGTGCGCTGCTGTCTAACTATTATTAGTTAACTAATACTCCTTTAACTATATCCGTAAAATTCATGATCTTCTAAAGACCCAAACAAGTTGAGTAAGAATAAAGCGTAGGTATTTATCCTATCAGTCACAACACTTAATTTAAAAGATTTAACATGGAGAAAATAACTAAAAATGAAAGAAATACAAACATTCTAGTATCTATTTCATATGCATTTCACTGGTTGAAGGAAATCTCGAATCAATCTACCTCGAGATTTTATACGAATAAAAGAATCAGTAATTATAATTCATTACAGCAAAATAGAATTTAAGATAGACAATTCTAACTTATGATATAAGATTTATATCTAATACAGCAAAAGAAAATTTAAACAGTTTATCAAAATTAACGCCTTAATTCTGGGCGAGTCTAACATACCAAGTGAATAGTATACCCACATTGGATCACATGGTCATATCAAAAGTAATAGTGTTTCTATAGAGGTTTGGCAAGTCATCTGAATTCAATAATTCTTAAATAGCATGGCCTATCTAACAACCTTAACTACCCAATCGGTCAATTTGAACAAGGGACTCCTAGTCCTAGTCATTCTCTTAAATTATTTTAAACCTAATTATGAATGAGCATTTCATGGGCGCAGGCTCGCAGCAGTACGACTAATATGGTACTACCGCGTGTTCGCATAATTTGCAAAGACGAACCTGCATGGGCCACCATAAAAACTTGTCACGACCCGCACCCATTTTTTGGATACGAGACGTGTCCAAGCCAGCCTACGCCGCAGAGTCGGCGGTAGAACGCTGTCAAGCCCGCAAGAAATAAATGCTCAAAAATAAAACATTTGCTGCTCATTCACATTACTAAATTTATTACAACATTTACAACATTTATATTTAAAGGAAAATACATGTTTTATAATTAATAAAATTGAGTACAACTGCCATCTATTTCTAGGTCGACCTCAGCATATCCAAGCCTTCCCAAGTGCTAAGAGTGCTCGCGGCTAAACCTGAAAAATATTGGTTTCCAGTCAGGAATGGAACAAGTACACAAACCGACGGTAATGCAAAACACAATATAATTAACAAGACATGAAAATAGCATATGGAATATGAAAGCTAGTAAGAAAACTGATGACATGGCACGGTAGAAAAGTAAAAGGAAAAAAAAAGACATCTACCTATGTGGTGTGAAATACCTTTTAATACATGAACGGCTAGGCTAATACGGCACATTATATGATGGCTATCGTGCAATAATGGTACGGCTAACTCATACGTGAGTGTGTATGACTTAGCTATCGTTCAGTAATGGTAATTGGGTTTGTTCACGTATTTACTGAGTATTTCTCCTCCCGACTACTCCGCGTGACGAGCGTGTCAACAAGCAGCAAGATATACGTATAGACATGAAATAAAAAGACTACTATGAATCGAAAAGCAATCAGAAAGTGCACTTGCCTGAGGTCCTTAGCTGGAGAAACCAATAACACTATACCACTCAATGAGCCACAATCAATCAACACATGCAGAAGTCTCCGGATGCTGAAATAAACAATACCAACGTTCTCAAAATAGTCAAATTAGCTAGGATTACCTGTCCTTAAGTCCAATTCTGGACACAAGGGCAAAACGGTAATTTTGGACAAAAACGATATCCGCCGTTGGACCCGCTTTGTACCGAAAAGCATGCCAGAGTCAACGGTCTCTAAAGTCGTCAAACTACTTGTCTATGGATTCAGTTTTTCGATACGAACCCAACCGTATGTCCAGAGTTGGATTCCGGCGGGCCGTGCACAAAATCGCCCGTTGAGTGGGACCGTGGGGTCCACAAAACGGTAATTTTATCAACGGTCTCAGAATTGGACCAAACTTGGCATACAGGACAAGAAAAATGATGCGGTTCTGTTGGCGCAAGTTTCGTCTCGATCTGACGAGCGTGCATAAAGTAAATGGAGAATTTTTAAAGTGCACGATACGGTGAATTTCGACGGATACGCATCAATTCGTCGCGCACATGCGACCAATTTGAATTCCGCCAATGCCCACACGATCACGAAGCCGTTACACAGCTTTCGATGTCTTCGGTTCGCGACCATGTCGTCCGGATTGGCGTGACGCACGTCGTGTGGAGCGATTTTATTATTTTGAAACAGGTTTTTCTTGGTATTCAAACTGGATTTTCTTACTGTATAAATATCAAAAAATTAAATAATGAGTAGGGTTTCCATCTTGGTTAGGTTGTTATTGAATCTGTTCTAATGGATTTTTAAGACTGTTATTGGTTTGGCAAATAATCGCCTTCCAAACAGGGCATTGGGACTGGATTCATGTCCTGTCTTGGGGCAGGTTTTTCCTCGACTATTAGTCGGTTTTTTCGGGAACCTTAGGGCAGCTAAAATCAAAATAACTGAAGGGACTAGGAGTTGGTTATGTCGGGATCATACCGGAGAAAATGGTTCGCAACGACACCGAGCGTGGAGGAGGAATTCCCATCGTGAACTTGCCTTCGTTGCAGCAACTGCTGCTGTTGCTGCTGTCGCCCTCCGCGCGCGTGCGCGTATTTTTCGGCGAGTCGGCCGACCGGCGGCGGCCCTGTAGGCGCGCGCGGATGTGGCTGGGGGGTGCACCCACTGTGGAGAGGTGGCGAGTGTTGTTCGAAATTAGGGTTTTCGAAAACCCCCCTTCGATCTCTCCTATATGAAGCCGTGCGGGGGGTTATATCGTTCTGTTGCGCGTTTTTATGGGGTGCTTCGGCCTGGGGTCCCAACTGCTCGGGTTTTGGAAAAACTTAAGTGGGCTTTTCTCCTTTTAACCCCTCATCTTTTCCTTTTTTTTCTTTTTCTTTTTCTATTTCTTTCTATTATTATTTCTATTTCTTTTTCTTATGCTATTTCTATTTCCCAAATACCCATATATACATTTATCTATGTATACAAATACAGATATACTATATTTGCGTATATATACAATGCATAGATATACATTTACGCATATTTACATATAAAAAATAAAGTATTTCTAATTTATTAACCATTGTATATATATATATATATATATATATATATATATATATATATATATATATATATATATATTTAAAAATATATATACATATTTGTTTACATATATGTATATTTGTATATATACACCTACCACATATATTTATATACATTCATATATATATATATAATCCCTATATACATTATTGAATAATCCATAGTCAATATATATATAATTCATTTGAAGAATAAACGAATACCATTTATATTATTTGAGAATAATTAATAATACCAATAATAATAGTCGTAAGAATAATATAATAATAACAATAAATAATAATGATAATAATAACCAACTAAAATGTCCACTAAGAGTTCTTGGTGAACCTATCATACCCCATCTACCTTTGGCCCAAAAATTTCGTACACTTATCTAAGATTCTTTATTTAAATCGATTAAAATAAATAAAATATTTCAAAAAAAAATATTTTCGGGAAGTGAAGCTACAGGAACCCCAACAAAATCTTTCTTTAGACTGATGAGAGGTGTTGACCCCATGGCTCCTCAATTGGACTCCATGCATGTCGTCTTACGATAGATTTCCAGTTCCCCTTCGTCATTGGTCTCGAATTACCTGGACTACTTTGCATCTTTCTTTGTCTCCAACTCCTCACTCACCACATCAATGCTAGTTTTCATGCATATCACTTCCCTGACAACTGGGATCTTGTTGACATCAATAACTCCGCCAAGACCGAAGTCCCTGACCATCAACTTTACCATAAGACTTGGCTGCATATCCCCGACTTCTGTCATCCATTAGAATGTGCTCCCATTATGTCAAGCTTCATCATCCTTGGCTGGCCGAATCAAGCAGATGGTGCTGTTTCCTCAAGATTCATGCTTCTTGAACCTATCCACATTCGTGTCCAACACTGAAGCTTCTCCATACACCTGTATCCGTAAGCATAACATCGTGCACTATGTATGTCGTCGATGACCCATAGCTCCCTTTGAACTGTACAAATGGAGATCTACCTGTCTCAGCTTAAGATTGCTGCACTCATTGATGTCCTCCATGGCTTCATACTACTAAAATTGATGTCCTCTGGTAAGCTTTGGCAAACCACTTGTCACCAAAATTGGAATTGTAGAGCAACCCCTTTATTGAGATCGACAGATTGTCTAGGACCGTAACCCTCAATATTTAACATACCTACATTCTTGCTTTATTTCGACGAACCAAATCCTTCTTATCCTTCAAATCATCTTAAAGGTTTTTTTTCAGCAAGTTCCCAACAATCTACAAACTCATGTCGAATATTCCTCGAGCCTCCATCCAATGTTTGTGGCATACCTGTATACCTCAGCGGCTTGAGCCTATACATATCATAATATATATCTCCTGGAGCTAGTAGTTGACCACCTTTCGTAAGCTTTCAATCTTTGTCCCCAAACATACTGTGACAACTATCGATCATCAGCCAGCTTCCCTATCGATACCATGTTGTAGCATAAACTCAGTACATGACGAACTCCCTTGAGAACGAGCTTCTCGCTAAACTCTGTTGTCAAGTACACATCATTGATGCCTAATACTACAATAGTCCTCTTGTCGTCCATCTTCACATGTCCAAACACGCTTTGGTATAGCGTGAAGATCCTCCTTCGTAGAATGGCATGATAAGACACCCACGTGTCAAGGACCCAATTGCTGTCATGACACGTGCAATAAGGTTCCTCTACATCAGTTAGTGTGATAATGGGATCTTCTATAGTCGTAAAATCTTTATGATCACCATTTTCTTTAGCCTTATCAATTTTGAGCTTCATGAAGTCTCGTTTAAAATAACAGTCCTCCTTGCGGTCCATACTCGTAAGGTTACCTTGTTCTCAACTGACCTGAGTCTTCAATTTTGTTGGAAGCCACCAAAGCGGATCCCTATGATGATTTTGTCTGCTTACGTCGGATCTCCTTATTCAACAAACTACTTTTGACTATCTCTATTGTGACAACTCCATCATGCACAGAGTTTCTCATAGACACCACTAATATTTCCCAACTATCTGGCAAAGAACACAAAAGTAACAAGGCCTAAATCTCATAATTAATCACCATGTTTATTGTTGATAGTTGATTGATGATACTCTGAACCTCGTTTATATGTTGTGCCATCGAGGTACCCTTCGTGTACTTCGAGTTGACGAGTTGGCGAATTAAAAAAAACCTTGTTGTCATCCATTTTTCATTCGTACATCGATTATAGTTTCTCCTATAATGCTTTTGTCCAACTCTTGATAGACATATGGTGAAACACTAAGTTGTCCAACCATTAGCAGATGAATCCAACAACCTTTCGATCTAATTTTTCCAGTTATCAACAAATTTGTCCGATGACTTGGTTATTTCGTCCTCCAATGGATAATGCAAATCTTTGCACTAGAGTAGATCCTCCATTCTTGGTTTCCAGATCGACCAATTTTCCCATGTGAGGGTAATTATATGTGTGTTCATAAGCTCCGTAGACATGGTTGCACCTTCCCTTTCGAAAATTTGAGAGCTATAATACTAATTGTTAGGCCTAGAATGTCGTAGAAGCGATGCCAACCCACTTGTAGATAACAAGTCCCCGTCTAACACAAGCGCCAAGATAAATCAAACATACTATATGTTTGGTGACTACATCACATGGATAAATTACATTCTATATATGTCAGAAATACAAGATTGATTACAATATATGTTGAATTTTTTGCCCCAAAGTTCAACCCCTCACCAATCTTAAGAAAGACGAATTAGAAATGAAATCACTCACCCAACCCTCTAATGATCTATTTGAATGAAGAATATGACTCCCCGAACAGATCTTCTCTTCAAAATATCTAGAAAGACGAGCCATAAGAGCAAAGTACGAACTTTCTTTTAGATTTATGTGAATTCGCTTCCTCAAATCTTTCCCTTGAGTTCTTTATTGGAACCCCGCTTTAACCTTATTAAATTGGTTAAGAAACTTAATTTAGTATTTATGAAAATCTTAAAATAGCTTCAGCATTACTCAAACCCGTCTATATTTAATCACACGGTCAAACATATTGACTTTTGGGCCTACGGCTTAACATACTTTTGACTAGCGACATGCCATAGTATATCGCTGGTATGTCGCGATGTACTGCTAGACCTTCGAAATTGGGTTCTGAAATGAACTGTCCTAAATTTGGTATACCGCCATCAGTATACCACTACTATACAGATGCTGTTGTTTTGGCTGAGTTCGAGCTCCATTTCAACCAATGATCATCTGTCGTCTTTGTCGCAACTCCTATCTATCCTTCATGACGTCCAAGCTGTCCTTCCACACACTTCGAATCAAGGCTAGAACCCAAACATTCTTTTCAAGTAAAAAACTCTTGGTCACAAGTCTATCTAGCTTATATCACTTGTCATTACTATTAACATCCCTTTTGTAAACTTATTTTTTGGAAATCGTACACGCCCTCCTGTGCTCTGATACCGTGTCTAAAATATTGTCGTAGTGGAAACAATTAGGCCAACCCACCTGAGAGAACTAACCCCCGTCTAACGGACATCAAGCACAGATAAAGATAAGTATATGGCGATGACTACATCACTTGGATAAATCCCAATCTATATAACTCAGATGAAATTACAAGATTGGAAAAAATAATGTTGAACCCTTTGTCCTAATAGGTTCAACCCCCTCACCACACTCAAGAAAAAGAAAGAAAGATATTACAATTAAAATCGTTCACCAATCCGTAGCAATCTCCCTAACTGAAGTTGACGACTACTCGATTAGATCTCTTCTTCCTTCTGTCTTAGATGATGAAGTCTTAAGAGCAAGTATGAACTTTCTCTTAGATTTTAGGTGGACGAGCACACCCGAATCTCCACCTTGTACTATATCTTTGTGCCTCCACCCTCACCTCATATAAGTATGATGAGAAACCTAATTTAGGGTTAAAAACCTTAAAGCATCCCACCATCAAATTGGCTGTCCACCACAACCAACAGTATAGATTATATCCCATCACCAACTGTGGACGTCCAAATATGGTTAAATAAATTTTGATACAAATTTGTAAATCTAATCAAATCAGATATTAATGTAGATTTACAAATCATATCAAATCAAATCTTTTACCATATTTTGGGCTCCAAAATTTGCTCTTACCAAATGCAGACTGGACTCCAACATCATTTACAGCTAGCAGCTAAATGACTACTTGGTAATTGAATGAGAGTTCCTAGACTTGGTTTCTTGCCCTTGGACCATTATATAAGTTTTGTCAACTCGCTACTTGTGAAAAGGAGCTTGGTTTAAGTATGCTTAATTAGCCTAGAATCAAAGTCAAGGCTCCTAAAGGTATGGAAGAACATAGTTGTTAATCTATTTTGGTGGGTCCTAATGTATATATTTTGGAGTATCCATTGCATCCAATTCGTGTTCGAGATGACACGACCCATAAATATGGAGTGTCCGTACCTTAGCCACCTTTAAATATGGAACTGAAACTTGAGAAGGAAGAGAGAAGAAGAATGAAGAGCAAAAAAAAAACAGGAGAGTGTAGAGATTCACAAAGGAGAAAGGAAAAAAGAAGTCCATGACGACACCGTCACGTTATGATATCAGTCATAATTGATATACCAAGAGACGTTGCGCGCCTTCTTTTCTTGTGAGTAGTGTTATTCTCGGGTGTGAGCCCCTATTTTTAAATTTTACTTAATTATGCTAATTAATTTTTGATGTCATTTTAGCCTTAAATTAGGTTATTAGAATTTTTAGGAATTTTCTAGAATTTTTAAATAATTTTTAAATGATTTTTAAAGCTTAAAATATCAATTTGCAATTTCTAAAAATGTTTTAATTAAGTTTTGCAATTAATTAGATTGTTTAAATATCGGTTTGCAATTTTCCAATTGTTATGTGTAAATTTTATTTGCACATAAACAGTGCGGGATGGGTTATGCAAATTATTATTTGCATTTATCTACCTTAGGGGCCTATCTGTAATACCTAAAGTCTAGGGGCCCTAATGCTAAAACCTATCTACCCACCCTGACTGACCGACGACTGACCGGCGGCCTGCCCCCTCATTTCGGCCAGCTCACCGCCCACAACCGGACTTCCCTTTCCTATAAAAGAGCCCTAGACCAAACCCTAACCCTAGAATGACCCACGACCACCACCCAGCCACCTACAACTGCCTCACCGACAGCCCCCAAACCCTAATCCTAAACCCTAACTCCGGCGTACCCTAGCACCGCCTCACCGACCATCGTCGTCGGTCGCCACCACCACCATTCGATTGCCTCGTCGAGTCGACCGCAGCGCCACCCGAGCGCCCCGACCACGATGCATCCTCTGCCCAGTCGCCACCCCGACAACAACCCAACTCGGACACGTACGTATCAGTACTGTCTCCGTGTCGTATTTGCGTCTCGAATTCACGTAGATGACTCGCCAGGACACGGGCAATCATTGGTAAGCTTGGACACGGCCGAATCAATTCGTGCGTGTCGTGCTGAGTGTAGACATAAGACACTGTGTCGTGTTTTATAAGTCGTCCCTAACTGTCAGGACACGTATAACATACGGGTCGGGTTTGTTTCTTTAGCGGGTTAAAAACCAATAATTAATTAAACCCTTTATTATTAACCCGATCCCCACCCTGACATCAAGCCCGCTCAGCCCCTGCCAGCTGGTGGGGCTCTAAGTCTTCACCCTTCCAGAACATAGGGCCGAGTTCGAGCCCTCTGTCTGTTTTTTCTTTTGTTTTC